>JAHPZR010001250.1:55000-77500 GCA_019787425.1 Platygyra sinensis
AGACTCCATATGCAAATAAATATCTGCCGCCTAAACGCTGAAAAATAATAATCTTGACGTTACTGAGCGAACAAAACGGGATAGATACCTAGTTTTTAGTGCTCGACTTCTGATCCATAACAGGACTTTCTTTGTCAACCAAGTCCTGAGTCCTTCCGGCTCTTTGGAGCTGGATTAGTTGCAGCCTTCATTAAGAGCTAATTAACGTTACCATAACATTTTAACCATGCGTCAACATGGGCAAGATGACGTCAATATTCGACCGCTGGATGTCCTTATTTCCCGAATATATCATAATCAGAAAATATGTGGAACACTCAATGTGCTTACCGAGTAAATTTTTGGGCGATTCTTTAACTTTTGCCTTCCATTCTGCAAAGGTGAGTGATATTTCACGATATTATTGTAGAAGTTTTGTTCGTTTATAATTTTTCATCGCATACCGTATAGAGTTTGTTAGTTCGGTAGTGAATCTGTGAATACGAACTTAAGATTAATCAGCAATAAATCGACACAACATAACAGTTTATTTAGATAACACCGCTAACGAAGTCTACCAACCTCTGATTTCGCAAGAATGGTATATCGTAAAAAATTCCATTGGTTCTTCCAAGACTCTCAAAAAGGCTTGGGGTGGAACAAAGCTGACTTCATTATTATTATTAAGCTAGCGTTTATTTTTCGGAATTTATAACACCGATTATATAACGAGGACTAGTTCTTTCAGTGACTGGAATAGCGTTTAGAAAACGACTTCTCAGTGACTGAAATACACGTACGCTACAGCGGCTGATGGACAAAACAATCTTCAACCGAGTCTTCCTAGAGAGATTTTGTGCAGAAACTAAGAGATTTCCAAGCATTCAGTGTAGAAGAAGAAAAGCGCTCAAGATTATCATCTGAATACCGTAAACTTGACCTGGATTTACCTTACTTTAAGGCCTGCCATGCAGGAACAGTTGTCTTCGACAGGGCAAACCAGACCACTGCATTCATTTTATTTTGTAAATCAGTCAAGCCAGCATCACAGACATTTCGTGTATGACTTCTAAATGCTTTTTACCGCTTACATTTTTTTTTGCTATACGAAAATGCCTTTTTACAACAATTTTTTTGTCATTCAAATTTGCCAACCACTAAACTACAGCAGTCTTTGTTAAACAGTCATTAATGACGTCACCTCGGGCATTTGTAAGTCACCTTCAAAAACTGCTGACATCATTCGTTCCGCTTAAAAAAAAAACAGAAACATTTTCCCTTTTTACTGCACCTCTATAACAGCAAAGAACGGAGCCCTGAAATATCTTAATCTTCTCCTTTGCAAGTAACGTATGTTACAGAGGAGACTTGATATTTTAATGCTTTCGTAAACACTAATCCCTTTTGGATGTCGTTATATAACCAGGGACTGATATTGATAAGGCATCTACCAAACATTTGACGTCTATTAATTTGTGAACATCAATTTGTGGTACTTTTTATATTGTTTCTCCTTCCTACAATTTTCCTATAATCTATTTACTGCTAAACCCAACCGTGACAATGTCCGAGAAGGGAGACCACGTAGTGTTCTTGTACCACTGGTACCACTTCACTTTTCACGTCAAGCGTTTTGTCACGGTCAGTTGATCAAGTATAAAAAGTCGTACGCAGTACTCCAAAGTGAGCACAAAGGTATGAATTAAGCCAGAGATACAAGAACAAAACAACAAATTTGTACTCTATGAATCATACGAAATGTCGACACTCCCGATTCGGAAACTTTGTGCTAAGAAGTTCTGCCTTCACCGAAGTTCAGGCGATGCTTTTCCCCCTATCTGAGGACCACACCAGGACCACAGCAACAAAATGGTAAAAAAGATACCCTATTTAAGGACCGAGAACCTCAAAAACCATACCCTATTCCGCGGCACATACCTATATAGCCCATATAAGGGAATACCCCCCCCCCCCCGGGGTGCTTTTCCAGCGCACAAAGGCTAATTAAAGTCAAAAACCAGAAAAACAATAGAAAGATATAAAGATGCAATAACGAGGCACGATGAATAGCTCAACTTGATGTATTTTTTGCGTGTTCAGATTTTGCTTTTAGCCGAAATATAAATCATGAAATTATGTAATGCCCAGCATGAAATAGAATGTAATTGACAATGCATCTTGTACATTCAGAAGACGTCTAGGAGTGTTTTGGCGATAATCTCTTTCGATAATGCCCATTAATAGCTGTACCTCTAGCATTCAAATCCGTGTTTTTGGTCAATGCCAGCTCTTGAAGGGTTAAACATCTATCCTCAAATTTATAACAAGACCTAGCACCAAGCCGTTTATAATAACTAAAGAGTTTTGGGATATAAATTTCGCAAGCTGTTTATTTGGATAGATCTGTAAACTGACTTGGACACTCCATTTGCCTTCCCACCTCAGTAGTTTTTTCAATCTAAGCTTTTCGTCGGTGCTCTTATGTGACTTGCATCTAAGTACTACAAAATGAAGCTCGTGTTTATAACTTTTCGATCCTTCTAACGAGTTGCAAAAACACGAGCGCAAAATGTGTAAAAACGCTCCCTCATGGTTTATGTTCCTTTCAGCATTTCTCGTTTTTCTAAGCTCCCACGGCCTTTACTACAACTCATTAGTATAAGTCTGCTTGCGCTCTATCCCGAATGTCGTTCCCTGACTGACTACGCTACTCACTATATCTATTTAAACAAGAGAGTTTCTGATATTAAAAAAACTGAATTGTAACCAGGTGGTTGCATAATAAATAAAAAAATGTTACACTGGTTAAAAAATTATTAAAAAGATCTTAATGCCCCAACGTTTCGGCTACTTGCATATGCCTTCTTCAGGGGTAATAAAATACAAACGAAGTGACAAGTTTATTTATGTACCTGCCCCAAGAATACAGGGCCTTGACTTGAATGGACAAAAACTAACTTTCTAATATACTCTGTTTTTACTGGCAACTACGCGGTCTTAAATAAACTTGTCACGTCGTTTGTATTTTCACTACCCCTGAAGAAGGCTTATGCAAGAAGCCGAAACGTTGGGACATTAAGATCTTTTTAATAATTTTTTAACCAGTGTAACATTTTTTATTTATTATATCTGCTGATAGTTGCCCCGCGGGAAATTTGATGTTCTTAAATTAAATATGCTAGTTGTAGGAAAATCAAATTTCTAAGGGGCAACTATCGGACCGATAGTTCCGAGACATAAACACTCTATTGTCTTTACTGTTCACCACTATTTTGTCCGCGCGCGAGTTCAAAAATCAACTGAATTAGAAAGCCAAATGTAAAATATGAAAAAGAAAACAGACAAAACTCTCTTTAATACAATTTCAATTGTTTATTTTCTACAAACGCGCTTGTTTACAGAAAAATTTTCACGGACGAGTACTATCATCCGCATCCGGGTATTTTCCGCGCACGAGCACTATGGGCTGATAATGTCTTTCCGATCCGCGGATGAACACTTTCGCGTCACGTGATTCATTTAAACCAATAAGAATCACAGAAAATTTAGTGGTAAACTATAATCTGTGATAGAGAGTAGCAGAGCAGTGTACCCTTGTTAACAAAATGACAGCTGCTTTTTGGCGTTTTGTGAAGATTTAGATTTAGTTTTGCTGCGCCCTTGTCAACTATCACTCGACTGAAATTTAAATTTCGAGCTCATAATCAAATTGCTTAATAGAAAAAAATACACATCGTGTTCTCTGTAAATTAAGAAAACAGATTGCTATTCTACAACACGTGAAAAATTCTTAAGCTATATAACTAAACCTTTGACTAAATCTCGCAGGATTTGTAAAACCTACATCAGTTTGGAAAAAACTGTCCTGTGGACATAGAACGATATGGTAACCTAGAAAGTTAGGATACGTGGATCAACTGAAAGGAACTTTAAAAACCTTTGTAAGACGAATATCGGTCATTTTTCGTCCTGCGGAGGAGATCATGCCCGCGGACAAGTATTTGTGCTGAAATTTTTTCGCACAAAACTTTATCTATAGTGTGAAGTGTATACCCAAATAAATTACAGTATTAGTCGTATCTATAAAAAAAATTCTCGATCATCATTGGTTCTGCACGCCCCTATTTTTCACGTAATCGGCGCGCGATAACATGGGTGTCCAATTACAGGTATCCAATAAACTTTTGTAATTGGCACCTGTAATTGGAAACCTCATCGATTCGCACGTTAATTACGCACGCTTTAATTGCTTCCTTAGCAATTTTTCTAGAGTTTTCAGAACTTATGTAAAGCACTACAATCGTCTTCGCTCAAAGAAGTTCTCAAGACATTTTTAATCCGAAATTTATATTCCTGTTATTGGAAATCGGCGTCTCGCTTCGCGCTCGTCCAATTTTGAAATTACTCGCGAGATTACTCCCCCAATTGTACTACACTCGCTCCAGTTAAATTATCTATCTTCCTCAAAACGTTTTTGAAACCAAAAAACGTTTACATTATGTGAACAAAGCACTGTACTGTAATGGCTGATAGTATACGAGTAGCTCAACTAGCTCATTTGTACTTGTCCTGTTTATTTATTGCTAACTGGACGATATATCGGTTGTTTTTATCAGAATAAAACGGTATCACACGCATGCAGAAATAACTGGAATTCACTTCAAAATCGGACCAAGACATGGAAAACGTATCAAAGACAAACAACCCAAGAGATGCGGCAAGTTGGCTGTCAATCATGTTTTTCTGGTGGATGAATGACGTGTTGACACTCGGAAATTAACGCCCACTGACAGATGAGGATTTGTTTCCACTTCTTGATGATTTTAAATCTGAGATGCTTGTAGAAAAAGCTGAAACGTGTTGGTTGGATGAACTCAAACGGAGTCAACTTAAAAAAACGAAACCATTATTATGGAAAGCAATGGTCAGAATTATTTCCTGGAGATCGCGTCTTGTGATAACAATTTTATTAACGCTTCGGTGTGTGAGTTTTGTCTGCTTGCCAGTATGTCTCTGGCTTGTGCTGAAGACGTTAAATGATGGGCCAAATATGGACATGAAGTGGAAGTTCATCTACGTGGCACTTTTAGGGGTAACAAGCGTGATTCAAGGTGCATCCACGCAACACTACAATTACACAACCGAACTTTGGGGGTTGAAGCTGAAGGTGGCATTAATTGGACTCGTGTACAAGAAGGTAATGCAACTTGTAACTGTTCGAAAGTGGGGCTGGAGGAGGGCAATTCAAAAGGGGTTAGGATTGCGTACTTGATCCTCTTCGTCCCCTGTGGGACATAATGCAACAACAATCCCTCTCCATTTCTCACTGTGTTTGTGACATGTTGTGTCTCACCCCAAGTGAGTTTTGCCTCACTGAGCTCAGTCAGCAATGAAACTGCGGTACCAATGGGTTTTTTGCCTGCCAGGTTTCCTTTGGTCAGGATGTGTCCATCGTTAAGTAACATTTGGAATACGAGCGTGATACGTTCTTAGCACGTGGTACAACCATCGGATACGCTTGCGTTTGATTTCCATGATAATACCCCGGTAATCATTTTTTCTGCAAAGCTCCTTATTCGAGATTTTATTTGGCCAATACATACGCCATACTTAAAAGGGGACTTGAGATAAAACATACTTACTGACCAGAATTTATCATCCCTTTTACAACCTGCGACAGTCTTCCTAGATCCCAACATTATGTTTTTGCTTTGTTCTACTTTTTTGCTCGTTGTTGGCCTAAGGACACATTTCCAAAGGTAAAAAATAAAATTCGCCGAGAACTCACATTTTGCCTTCAACGTTGTTCATTTGTCAAGACTCTCGTGATGGAAAGGTGAAAAATAAGTCACCGCCAAGTGTTAACTACCACTTTTCCTCACATTCTAGGTTCTTTCTCTAAATCGTTACCACCTGGAAGCAACAATGTCTGGAAACACCATCAACCTTGTCTCCAATGACGCTCAAAAAATTGAGAAGAGCTTAAACCAAGTGGGTTATATGCTATCTGCACCGCTGGAACTCGTAATCGGCTTGATAATCCTGTGGTACTTGATTGGTTTGAAGGCTCTAATTGGTGCAGTCATATTTTTCGTTTTAGTAGCCTTTCAAATGTTAATGGCAAAAAAAGCTGCTAAGCTCAGAAAGATGGCGGCCGCTTTTACAGACAAAAGGCTGGTTGTGATGAATGAAATCATCACCGGGATAAGAGCAGTGAAGATGTACGCTTGGGAGTGGAAATTCAGAGACGCTGTGTGCGAGATTCGCAAGTAAATATAACACTTGACTAAAAAGTAGCTTAGGTAAAGTCTGCATACTAGCCAAGTGGCCCATCAGGCCGGAGCTTATCCCAGTTTCTGGAGCATGAAGCGACTGGGAGTATTTCTACTCCCCCTGGATGGGTTGCTAGTCCATCGCAGAGTTACCCCCAGCATTAAATTCGCTGGTACCCATTTATACACCTGGGTGGAGAGAGGCACCGTGAGAGTAAAGTGTCTTGCCCAGGAACACAACACAATGTCCCCGGCCAGGACTCGAACCCGGACCGCTCGCTCCAGAGTCGAGCGCACAAACCATGAGGCCACCACGCCTCCCAAAAAGTAGCTTAACTGTATTATTTTTACTATAAATAACCGAAGTCAAATTTGATATCTGTACCCCTAACAAGACATGACAGCACCATGGAGTAAAAAATGTTCCCTACCACCTTCTGTTTTCAGTGTGGCTCTATTCGAGTGCATATGAGGCCTGATTAAGTATAACTCGAAAAAAGAGTTGGATCACGATGTCATTTTTATATTTATAGCTTCCGAGTCAATGGTTCCATCACGTCTCGTTTACCTGTGCTCTGGGCAGTCTCAGGGATGAAAAGAAGGGCTATATGTTGTTACTGCTTAACTTGGGACTAAACGTTTCAACAGCAGTAGCTTCACAAGAGAACCAAATTGAAAGACGAGCGCTTCAGTTGCTATCACGATAGAAATTTTGTAAAGATTAGTTAGAATGCAACCTCTCGAGCTACTGGTGACCAAGTGTTGCGATCCAAGTGACTAACTTTATTTTTTCTTTCAGGAAAGAGATGGCTCTTCTTCGTTTGAAAGGTATCATTGTCTCAATGGTGGTTGTTTTATTTTTCACTACACTTCCCATCGCCGCTCTGATTTCAGTGGCCACGCTGATTTTGACAGGAACTCACTTATCATCAGCCGAGATATTCACTCTTCTTCTAGGCTTAGTGACGCTAAGAACAACATTTTGTTACAATTTGAGTATAGCCATGCACAAAGTGGCAGATGCGAAAGTGGCGATTGACAGAATGCAGACTTTTCTTAACGGCGAAGTATCAAAGTTTGAAGAACCCGAAAAACACAACACGAGTGCTAAGCCTTTAGCAAGACAATTAGATCTTGACGCTTGCCTTGCATTCCCATTTGACATATACAATAGCAAGAAAAAGGAAGTCGTCAAATTGACTAAGTACGTGGTACGAGACGAGTTTATGACATCCAACAGCACTGACCCTTGGAGTAGTTTTTGCCACTTTCCATCACATCCCTTTACGGATCAACTATTCATCTCAGATACCAGAAAGCCTTATCTGTTAATTTCTAATGTGTCGTGTTCATGGAATCAAGATTACGGCGCCAAAACCTTAAACAACATTAACTTAAATGTCGGATGTAACGATAACATGTTAGCGATAACAGGTGCAGTTGGAAGTGGAAAATCCTCTCTGCTAACAGCCATTCTTGGAGAACTGTCTCTATGCGCAGGACACATATCGTTTTATGGAAAAGTAGCCTACGTTCCTCAAATACCCTGGGTGTTTTCTGGGACTATAAGAGAAAACATCTTGTTTGGTCTGCCATTCAACCAGGAAAAGTTTGTAAATGTTGTTCACGTGTGTGGTTTGACGAAAGACTTGGCCGTCTTCAGCAATGGAGACTTGACAAAAATTGGACAGCGTGGAGTGACCCTCAGTGGAGGTCAAAAAGCACGCGTGGGTCTAGCTCGTGCATTGTATTCAGACGCTGATATCTACCTCCTGGATGATCCCTTGAGTGCGGTTGATATTAAGGTGGGAAGAAGACTTTTTGATGCCTGTATAGTCGGCCATTTATCGGGTCGCATTCGTTTGCTTGTTACCCACCAGCTGCAGTATTTGAAAGACGTTCACGACATTGCTGTAATAGAAAACGGTTCAATCATTCATCAGGGAAGTTATATGGAGCTTAAAGAAAAGGGAGTACTTTCACGAATTTTGGACTTGTCTGAGACCGTTGAAGAGTCAATGCTTAAGGATAGACTTGACGAGTGTAGTGATGCAGTGGTTTTAAAAAAGGTGATTAATACACCTTCAATTCCTTCAGCTCCTGTTCTAGAACACACTGAAGGTAAACTCAACGCAGGTTTTGAAGGTGACCTACATTTGCCAGAACTGCCGCAAGGTGAAAACGGTCACGACATAAACATGAACGATGAACTAAATGTTCAAACTACCAACTCTCCTGTCCTCTCAGCCACGTCTTTGTCCAAAGATGATGATGACAACGAAACAGTATGCGATCTGAAGGAAGAGGAGGAATCTAAAACGGCGGGAACTGTGAACTGGCGACTCTACTGGGATTTCTTTAGGGAAGGACTGTCAGTTCCTATGATAATCATCCTTGCTACTTTACTGACATTGGCACAAGGTGAGCTTCCTCAGCTTCCTCAGCTTCCTGTTGTCTTATATTTATCATCCATATCATTCAACTTAAGCTAGTAACAACTGACATAATTCGTGTTCTGGCATGCAGACGTCCATGAACGATTGTCCAAACTTGACTTGTAGAACAGACAGAGCGTACTTCACGAAACTGACAACCCCAGTATTATCATCATGATCATTATCATGATCATCATCATCATCATCATCACCATCATCATCACCATCATCATCACCATCGTCATCATCATCATCATCTTTATTTATTCACGAAATTTTATCATAAAAATGCTATTCCTAAAAGTCGTGACTAAAAGTACATTAAGTAAGATTTAATTACAACTAAGGCCCGGTACAGACGCCGAACTTTTCATGAGCTGAACCTAATACCTTCAATTAAGTACATGAAAAGTTCGGCGTCTGAATCAGTTAAGAACAGCTATTTAAATTTGGAACGGCTCAGCCGTTCTTCCCGCCTTGTTCAGCCGAGAATTTCGCCTTTGGAACGGCTTTGATTCATATGTCGAACCTTTCATGTGCCGAACCTAATGTATAAATTGTTATGACGTTTTTACAAGCAGTTCAGGTTTTCGGGGTTTTTTTTTTCACAAGTAGTTTTGGTTCAAACTGAATTAAGTTCGGCAAATTAAGTTCGACGTCTGAATCAACAGGCTTACTTTTGTTAATTTGGGTCGGTCCAAATTCGAATTAAGTTCGGCTCATGAAAAGTTCGGCGTCTGAACTGGGCCTAAGTTAAGAAAATATCCAAAAACGATTATGCGAATCCATTCACTCACAGAACCCCTGTAATGTAGACTACCTTTGGCATATTCAGTTCTCGGTCTAGGAATGAAGAAATTTGATTCTCATTATCTAAGATTATGCATGTGTATAAACGGTTGAGATGTTGTTTAAGATTTGCTTTAGATACAATGGGGAGAGATTATTATGAATTTTACACATAAGTACAGCCAGCTGTTTTAATCTAGATAGGTATACCATCACAATTGCACCTTTTCCTCGAAAGCTAAGAATACGACTAACGCCATGCTCCTTTCAGTTTGCCTCATAGCTCCAAACTGGTGGTTGGCCAAAATGGCAGAGATGTCACATGATCAACAAAAAGCACCCATCACTCAAGCTATTCATGCCAGTCTGGTGGCGGTGTCCATTGTTGTCATGGCAGTTTCGTCTTCTCTTTTTCACTTACACCCTTCTGAAAGCAGCTGAGAACCTTCACAACAAAATGACCCTGGCAACTATCAAAGCACCTGTTTTGTTTTTTGACACAAGCCCAGCAGGGCGAATCCAGAATCGCTTTTCCAAAGATGTTGGCTGCATGGACGATGTGCTGCCACTTATATTTCTACACGCTTTTATATCTTGCCTCTTCGCGATCTGCGTCACAATCGTTCCCGCTGTGGTGAACTACTGGCTTTTCTTGGCTCTTCTTCCGTTTGTTATGTTATTTAGTTATTTTGCACGCTATTATCTGAAGTCTTCCAGAGAACTGAAGAGGATTGAGGCCATCAAATGCAGTCCTGTGTACTCACACATCACAGAAACAGCAAAAGGACTCGAAATAGTTCACACTTCAAACATGAACAGGACATTTCTGGACATGCTTGAGAGGTATGTGGCCTGATTCCGAGGTTTTGATACGAAGCAAACGCATCTCTGCCACTATTTTTATACCATTAAACAATGCTCGTTTTGGCTCGCCTTCATTTCGTTTCGGATTAACTTTTCTAAAATCAATTGAATCCTCATCAACGACCCTCTTTGTAGATTATAAACTAAAAAAAAGAAAGCTAATTTTACTAGGCCCTCTTGTACAATAATACTGCGGAATACTGTTACCGAACGGGCCTCTTTTCGTAATATGCTTAAGCGTCATATGTCAAGCAACTTTCGAGGAATGGTTTCTATTTTAACGATGAGCAGTTAGGCCAAAATACCAAGCCAAGACCATTAAGAGTACCAAAAAGGTACCGTAACCACATTCGGTTTTTGATTTCTAATTGCAGCTGCGAAGTAGATACAGTCTGTTCCACTGATGTGGCTCGTTTGCCGGGCAAGTTACCTTCAATTAATTTCTGGTGACATTTAATCTTTTAATTGATTTTTTTCAGATATCAGGACGAAAATACCCGAGCTTTCTTTATGATGGTGTCCTGTAGTCGTTGGTTTGGTTTTCGTCTCGATTTGCTTTCTAGTGTGTTTATTACGATTGTGGCAGGGACTGCCATTTTAATTACTGAGAATTCTGGTGAGTTTATGCACGCATATTCCTCTATATAAATATGGCCATGTTGTAGTGAGAGTGCTCAAAAAAAAGAAGCCATGCCATGCCTGTAAAAGCCGTTGAAGTCAGTGCAAATGAACTGACTGAGCCAAACAAAACTAAAACAGAGGTAAAATTAATCATTTGACAGGCGACACTAACTTAAAAAAGCTTAACCTCTGCGATTTCACTTAATGACCTCTTTACACGTACTGTCTTTATTGTCGTCTCAATTAGACAATCATTGCCACAAGACTTTAATAAGAAGTAGGTAAACCTTTCAATTAAGCAAAAAAGTGGCCTTTACGTGTCATTCTATCCCGATAATATTGAAGTGTAAATTTTAGTGCTAATTGAACCCATGAATAATCCACTGGGTGTTAACCCTAGTAAAGGGAATCAGGGAACCACACGAGGTAAAGAAAAATTCTTTTGACCTCGGTGGGAATCGAACCCACGTCCTCCGGATTAGATCTACCGCTACTCTGCCGACTGAGCTGCGAGGTCGGAGACGATTTAAGGTGGTGAATCGCGGCGAAGAGAAAGTAAGGGTACATATTAACGTTGTGCCGCGTAGCACTATGAACAGAAATGGTGAGACAGAGAATTAACTCTGAATGGTAATTTAAGTGCTAATTAAACCCATGAAGAACCCACTGGGCGCTAGCCCTAGTAAGGGGAATCAGGGAACCACACGAGGTCTGTCCGACCTCGTAGCTCAGTCGGCAGAGTAACGGTAGATCTAATCCGGAGGTCGTGGGTTGGATTCCCACCGAGGTCAAAAGATTTTTTCTTTACCTCGTGTGGTTCCCTGATTCCCTTTACTAGTGCTAACGCCCAGTGGGTTATTCATGGGTTCAACACTAGCACTTACATTAACACTTCGTAATTAATTCTCTGTCTCACCATTTGTGTTCATAGTGCTACGCGGCACAACATTAATATATCCCGGTAATATTACCTAAGGGCGCTTTGCACGACCCGGTCACATGGTACAAAATTAAATATACTAGTGAGCAAGTTGCGCAGTGGGACGTCCAAAACAATGCACCTGCCTTTGTTTTGGAAATCCCACTGCGCAACTTGCTCACCAGTATATTTAATTTTTTACCATGTGACCAGGTCGTGCAAAGGGCCTATTGTAGTTTCCTCTCAGTAAACAACGCCGTTACGCCAGTGGTGTGTTAACATACAATTTTATTATATCGTATTTCCACAGCATTAGCTGGACTTGCTCTAACCTACGCACTGCAAACACTAAACATTACTCAACATGGCGTACGATTAGCTTCAGAAGTGGAAAACTTGATGACGTCAGTGGAACGTGTCATGTCGTACACCAAAGTAGATTCAGAGGCCGGCTACAGCACTGAAACTCGTCCTCCAGTGTCCTGGCCTAGTGAAGGAAGCTTGACGATAAAGGATCTTTCTTTGGTATACTTTGAAGGCGGACCTCGCATCTTAAAGAACATCAACGTTCATGTTTCTAGTAAGGAGAAGGTGGGGGTTGTGGGTCGCACCGGTGCTGGAAAGTCATCTCTGGTATCCGCTTTGTTCCGTATGCCAGATCCTTTAGGAAAGGTAAATGAAACGTTGCTGAACGTAGGTTTTCTAAATTATTGGAACAAAGGGGCATTCGCTGGAGCAGGGGATCAAGAAAGTTAAAGAGCGGAGTAAAAGAGGAGGATCCCACATCAATAGATCTCTAGTAGCCATAATTAATTAATATCAATAAGCAGCAGAAGCAAACATGTTCAATATTATCTCATTCACTACTTGCACAATGCCATAATGCACCTATTTAACCCCCCCCCCCCCCCCCCCCCCCAAAAAAAAAAAAAAAATTTGCATACTCATTGTTTGCAATTTCTCCTGGGACATGAACATGTCCCAAGAGTAATCTAAAACAATGCCTATGCAAATTTTTTGGTGGTAAAAGAGGTGTATTATGGGATTTGTGCAAGTAGAGAATAACGGGAAAAGAATGCGGAACCACACGCGCGAGTGATGTTTATTTAACATGAAAGTGAACAATTTTAGATGGTGTTTAACCTCCAACAAGACGTAAACTAAACTGATAAAAATGGACCTCTTAGCCATTTTTCGACGATTAAGCCGCCTAGGTATACAAATTTCAATTGCGCGCGGAACAATCCTATGTTCAATCCGGGGTAACGTACTATTCATACCTAACTAAATTTGATCTCTTTATTGACGACTGCCTACTGAGCCCTCATCAATGGGGAAATAATCATTATGTCACTTTTCGTTCCTTAGGTGTTTATCGATGGCGTTGATATTGGATCTATCAACCTCCAAGAGGCTCGTAAGTCAATGGCTGTAATAACCCAGGATCCGGTCCTATTTGGAGGTACATTGAAACGGAACTTGGACCCATTCTCACAATACACCGATGAGGACCTTTGGACCGCATTGAGGGAAGTGCAGTTAAAGACCCTCGTGGAAAACCTACCAGGGAAACTCGAATTCAAGCTGAAAGAGTGTGGAACAAACTTAAGCGTTGGTGAGAGACAGTTGGTGTGCTTGGCTCGTGCACTGGTCCAGAAGAGCAAGATCATCATCATGGATGAAGCCACCGCTAATGTGGATTTCATGACTGATCGTCAGATCCAGGAAGTCATTCGTGACAAGTTTAAGGATTCCACAGTCATTACTATTGCTCATCGACTGAACACCATCATGGATTACGACAAGGTGCTGGTTCTTGATGGTGGACGTGTGGTAGAGTTTGACAAACCTGATGTGTTGATGAGAAAGGGTGGACTGTTTGCCGAAATGATTAGAAGTCAGAAACAAAGCACCATGCAAAAGATTGAACGTGATATAGTAACCCAAGATTTAACGCCAGGATAAACTGGAGTTCTAGCAGTAAATGTCGTAAACCCTTGTAATTTGAAAAATGAGTCTGGCGGAATAGAGCACTGTCTACCTTTGCTAACTATTGTGAATGTAATAAGAAGGAATAGGTGTCCGTGCAGTCCTCTTTGTTTAAAATTGCACAGTTTTCATTGGCGACGCATGAAAGTACAAATCTTTTGTTGTGATTTTTTCCGTGTAATTTGTTTCAAGTTTGACGAAGATTAAGGACCGCAGCACAAAGGGTCTAAAGTTTACTGCTGACTTTCAAAACGAACCTTAATAGTTAGTGCTCTTCAAAAAATTCCCGATTTTTATGAAGTGGTCATTGTCTGTAGTATTCGTAGCTTGTATCTCACCTGAAAACTTCAACTAGTACGAGAAATCCTGAAAACTTAAGGTTAAAAAGTCTTCAATTTACTCCATACTAGAAAAGCACCAGTGTTTCTCATATGCAGGCTAATTTTGTGTACCGGCAAATACGAAACTTTAACTTTCCGGGAATCTGACATTTTCCACTTTCGCCGGCGGTGAGTCAAATTCCCATCCCCGGGGCCGGGGCCAAAAATGATGTTTCTTAGAGTCATACTGTGCGACCAATTTTTGTCCCTATCCCACAACATTCATGGCAAAAATGAGCACTGGAATATAAAACATTGCCCTTCGAGCACCGCTTTTAACTTTCATCGTATCCCAAGTATTTATTTTGTATATAGACGAGTTCACGCTGTAAGGGGCATTATGGGTAATCAGGGCAAGATTGCAAAGAAACAAAGCGTTCTGGCTTCGCCGTGCTTTTAAGATAACTTGCCCCTCCCGTATGGTGCCAAATTTTCCATCTCCACCTCTATAGCAGCCACTAGTGCTACAAGAGTCAAATTCCCTCTCTCTGGGGAAACATCAAACCTTGGGGGTACTCTAAATGGCTCGTTTTGATTTACACTACATCAGTATGGGATATAATTTCTTTTCCCCGATGTGGTGGACGCGATCAATTTGAAGGGCCCATCGGTACGTGTGAATTGCCATCCGATGTACTCGTAACTCTAATTTAACAAGTCGTCAGATCATTGCGGAAAAATTTGCCAGGAAAAAATTAGCACGACTAAGAATTTCACTTAATACACGCTAACTCACGTAATACCCAGTATTTTCCTTTTCAAAGCGCGATATGATATAAACCGAGACAGTTGAGGATTATTCTCTTCTGCTTGCATTGTGCATAGGCTGATTGCACCCCCCCCCCCCCCAACTTCCTGGTTGGAGGTGCGCAGTGTGCTTCCCAAATAATTTTAATCCTTAAAATTAAGGATATATAGGCAATCACAAACTAAGGATTGAGACCGGTAGATATATATTACAATAAATACTCTCTTCTAAGAAGTAAATTTTATCAAAAAATAGAACATATCATTGCGAATTTTAAACAATTATCTCCGTTACAAGCCATTAGCGAACTTATGACTTCTTCAGATCATTATATTAATATTCAGTTAACACAATATATTTCATCTTGCTTTGATCTACGCAATATTCTACTTTCCAATCAAACCAATGTAATTTAATTGCTATGTCATAACATTACTATATGATCACGATAATTGTTACTGTTTTAGTCTTAGTTTATAAAAGCTTTTGCAACGCTGTATGTATTTATGGTCATGCAAATAAAGCTAGTTGTTGTTGTTACCCTATCTCAGACCAAAATCTTCTATTTTCCCTACCCTATTTGTGGCCTGACCAAAAATCCGATACTACCCTAGCTATTTAAGATTGGCCCTTGTATTAATTTCTTGTTTCAGACCTGCATTGTAAATAGCTCCCTAGCCCGGACCAATGTTTATTTAAGAAATAGAAAACATGTACCGTGTTTCTATCGAGTTATACAAACACGAGTGGAAGTTTGGGAGAACGAGAAATGCTGTGGGAACACGAGCCGCAGGCGAGTGTTTCCACAGCTTTTTCGAGTTCTCCCAAACTTTCACGAGTGTTTGTATAACTCGATAGAAACACGAAGTACATGTTTTCTATTTCTTTTAGAAAACACCACGACGAGAAAAAGGAAAACAACTTGTTAACTTTGGATATCAAAATGTAAATTCTTTTTGCTCGCGCCATTACTACGTCAACAGCGCGCGCTAGTTCTGTGTCTCCATCGAGTTATACAAACACGAGTTTTAACCATCAGCGCGCGTGCTTTCTTAGGACTGTTTTCTAAATGCTTTTATTAGCTGAGATAAAGACAAAATGATAGCTTCTTCTAGCATACTTACTCCAGACTGGAGTCTAAAACCATATACCCTGTTTCAGAATGCAATGGCCAAAATCTGTCGATACACTATTTCTGACCAAACGGCGATCGCGAAAAACCAACACTCTTTGGCACCGCAGCTAAAGATCTGGCCCATATAAGAGGGCGACCCCACCCCCTCCCCCGGGTTAGCGGGCAGATAGACAATAAAAGACAAATCGGACCGACCGGAATCAGACCGTGCAAATTAGTATAGTGATTTAATAAAGCGGACATTTATTCCACGGGTCATTGAATCTTCTTTCAACGGGCACTTGAAACCCTTGTGTATCTATGACTTGAAGTTTTCAAATACAGTCAACTCTCTCTAAGACGGACACCATCGGGACCGGCCTCAGCTGTCCGTCTTAGAGAGGTGTCCGGCTTATAGAGAGTCGACGTAACATGACCCCAGGAATTTTAAGATAATAATGCTGAACCTGTGCACAGTGAATACGAGTCTGTTTAAAGTTTGTTTTCAAGTTAATTACTTGAACGAATTCGAAACCTACAAACTGGAACAAAAACTTTATAAAATTGAATCTCTTGTCGTATTACAATCAAACGGTTAACTAGAGTCCAAACAGTGAACAGTACATTCTGCAAACGGGAATATAACCATCTTATATATGACTCAGGACTGTCTTTCGCTGCACCAAGTCGAAAAAGATGTCACTTTTTCTTAAAAAACAATTCGTGAAAGCAAGTTAAGTTAAAAGCTTTTAATAGTCATGGCTTTGGTGGGAAATCTGTGATCGTGGATTGTTTCAAGTGCAACAAATTAAAATCCTCAAAGGGCTGATACAATTCGGTTGTCACCTCCAAGTTATTTTTTGAATGGGACAAAACGATGACTGATTCTGGTGTTAAAAAGAGTCACGTACTTAGTAATTTAAGAATTTTTCTTCCCTAAATCGTAATTTGCAGTCACATTCAGCACCTCGCAAGTGTCCGTTGATCATTTCAAAGTGTCCGTTGTCCGTCTTATGGAGGTGTCCGTCTTATAGAGTGTTTGGTTATAGTAAAATGACTGAGGAACCGCCGGGACCAGCACCAGGTGTCCGTCTTGTAGAGGTGTCCGTCTTATAGAGGTGTCCGTCTTATAGAGGTGTCCGTTAAGACAGAGTTGACTCTACTGTACTTTGTAATGATTAGGAAGATTATGACATAATAGGAGTAAAAAAAAAATAGCACCCAGTGATTGATGACATTCATGATCTTGATCCAGTGGATTAAGCCAAACTAAACATTTGGCGAAGCTGGTAGAATGAAAATGCTAATTATACTCCTAAATTAGATATGATTTTTTAGCGTTAAAATGTTCAAACAGACACGAGCGTCACAAGAAAACTGAAAATCTGTGTCCTCGACAGGCCTCCCAGATACCGAACTGGCACTCGAACCACTGGTGTAGAGAGAACTTTGGTGAAATGGGCCATTTACTCAGCCACGGTCTATTCATTAGAATTGCCACAAGTCGACTTGCCTAGTCTGGTCTAATCTAGCGGAAACGGACTTTGAAAAAGTCTGTCTGACGATATGTAGCTCAGCTATATAATAAAGGGCTGCGACAGCTCACCAGCTTACAATCCTTCAAGTAAATAAAATAAAATAATGAAAGAATGGCTTTTGAGCTCAGTGATATGGCAAAGACGATGATGCATATATGTTGCCAGTGTAGTACTAAAAAACAGGGCTCGGAATTCTTAAACGCTCGCAAACTCGCAAAATGCGAGTGATTTTGATTAGCTGCGAGTGAGAAAAACATCCACTAGAATAACCCAGTCCCTAACAGTTGGAAAGAACTTTGCTAGTAGTCTCACCAGTTTGTTAGTGGAGAAAATCTTATTAGCCAAACTTTGCAAGTGAACTGAAAAGTTTACTTCGAGCACTGAGGAAGAAAAATGTGTGAGCTGAGCTGAGCTAAGCTAAGCTGATCCTAACAGTATGTAGGTCGAGCATCACATATGAACCTTGTGAATGGCCTGGCTCGCTGTAAGTCAGTCTGTTGCTCAGTCAGATCGAGCGGCCATGTCTCTCAGGTCCGTCAACACCACGACAGAAAAATTGGAAAACGCTGCTTTATCTCTGTTTGTTAGGCCTACTTTCCACAGTAATCGGTCATGGAGACGGAAAGTTTGGAAAACGCTCTTCAAACAGGAGGAATTTGAAAACGCCGGAGCGGCTTTGCGATTTAGCGTGGACAGAAAACACTTGGAAAAAGGAGCTTTTCGTAACGGTTTCGTCACGATAACCCTGTGATTTCCCTGCCCCAAGTTTACCTCAACCACAAATCCGACATGACTGGTGACTGTAGCGTTTTCAAATATCTCTAGCGTGGTGTGGCGAAAGACATTTATCGGTGCGTTTTCAGAGAGAAAACGCCATTTTCAATTTGTTTTTTCCGGCGTATTGTCGAAAGGGCTACTCATTAGTTTCCTTCCCTACTTTCGTAACAACCCAATATTTCCTTGTTACACAACCTTTCAAATCGATTGACAAAAGAGGCAAAAAAACGTCGTTGTTTTGTTGCTTTTGTCGTTTTAGCTGAGCATAACTAATTTGCATCGGCCCTGTCTGACCCGTGACAGCATGTTCGAGTTTCTTCTTCGGAATTGTAGTGTAATAGACGCTCATTTTCAAATGATTCATGAACGCTATTTAAAACCTAAATTTTGTCATGACTTATGTGTAAATAATATTAGTCTGCCGTTTGAATTTGTTTCCGATGTAAAGCCAATATACTTAACTGTGACTTTTTCAAAAAACCTATAATATTCCTGTTCAAAACAAACAGCGAGATGTTTTTACGTTTAATAGAAATTCTTGATGAGGCTAATCATGAGTTTTGTATTAACACAAAGCATGTGCTGAAGTTTTAATACTATCTGCCGGCGGCTTAAAACTTCAAGAAAAACAAATTACATTGTGAGCTGTAGTGATACGAGCACTCATCCCGAAAGATACAGCGATATGAATTAAACATAAACTTATGTAATGATGTAAAAAAAAGAAACGCAATTAAATCGCGATATTGTGCTTGTCCAGACAGGGAAAACACATTTTTGGGATTCCTGATTCGATATTTTCCGCCTTTTATGCTTCTAGAACACAAGGGAAGATTCCCCGGCTCGTCGATTTCATCAAATTATCGCCTGTCGCCTCCCCCGGAGAGTAGAGTTTTCGCACGTTTCTAGGTAGCTGGCTGTCAGGACATGCATGCATGTTTTAGAGCCTGACGATTAGAGAGTCAACACAGCTAAATAAAATGTAGCAAGGCTGCATAATTATCCAGTTCAACAAAGCTTCGCAACCAGACTACTAAGTTTGGTTTCGTCGAGAAAAACAGCCCGGTATCGGCCGAAGAGGAGATATGGAGCAGCAATATTGAGGCGTGTGTGTTGATTTTAGCGCTAAGCCGATCTTCCCAGCAGTTGATACTTTAGAATTGCGCTCTTGTATGGCTTGGATTCTGCCGATGTGCCTTAAGCAATGGCCGAAGACCCTGATCAGCTGAAAAACGTTTTGAAAGAACGGGCGGTCGAGTTGTACAATCTATGCGACCAAGACGGGAAAGGTTACATCACCGAGGGCGAGCTTCAAGGTGTTATCGCCGAGCTCGGATTGCCTCTCGATGCAAACCAAGTTAAGCAGACTTTCAATGAACTTGATGACGATGAGAACGGCTACTTGACTTTAGAGGAGTTCACTGCGGGGTTTGGCCTTTTTTTGGGCATTCATTCGGACGATGAAGGCAACAACGAACTGGAAGAAATCACGTCAATCAGCGATCCCGGTCGGGAACTGTTCTTCTTGTGTGACCCAGAAGGCAAGGGGTACATCACGAAAGCGGATTTAGGACGGGTTGCGGACGATTTGAGCTTGAATTTCGAACAGCTCGATTTTATTTTTGATAAGCTTGATATCGACAAAAATGGACGCTTGACGCTCGATGAATTCGTCGAGGGATTTGGCGCATTTCTCGCCGATGGCAATAACGGCTCGTCGGAACTCCACTCTTCAAAACACGACGCTAACTTGAAAGATGACTTTACAAAGGAAGGCCTACCGGACGGGCATGACATTTTCGAAAGTTTGGAAGCTGGACTAGAATCTCCAACCCAGGCATCCGAAGATGCGCTATTTCGAGAAATTGTGGAAAGTGTCGGAGAGGACATTTTCACGGGGTAACGTTACAGATGTTGTCACTGTTTATGGATTGCCCATTTAATCCCGACTGATCGATCTCTGATTTACGCGTTATGTTGATACTTACGCATATCAAATTTGGCGCCTCGGCGACCTTATAATAACAGCTGAAAGTTCTCATTGTTATTATTGCTTCGCGTGTGTGTGTTTTTCTTTTTTGAAAGCGTGTTTTGGAAAGAGCACACTTGATAACGAAAGTCGTGTAATTTTGTACTGTTTCGAACCTTTTCTTTGTCACGTTAAGTTCATATCGCCTGCAGCACTGAATCCGACGAGAGACAAGCTTGTTTACACGTGTCTCTGGCCAGATAGGTTACCCTTTCTTCTCGTGGCTTTTCGAACAAGCGATCACTTGAATCAAACGTTCGATTTTACTGAAATCCACTTTAAAGGTTTCGCTTTTATGAGCGGAAGCGATTGGCATAGCTATGAAACCATCGTTAACAAAAAGCGGAAAAAAAACTCCAGGTTATAATTATGCGGAGGCTGTATTGTAAACAGGTATTATTCGCCTGCTCATCACATTAAACAACAGTAGCTGAAATGTTGTCATATTGTTTAAAGAAAAAAGCAATAAGTCTTAGCGCTCTACAATTTCAGGCATTTTAACTTTGACAATCATGTGCGAGAATTTTTTTGAGTGAAAAATTCCGTGAGCCCGGGCATGAAATCAACAACATATTGTCAACGTCTCTAGCGACGAGCAATATTTTAGTTGAATTTTTAATTAACTATTGCATTTCTTATTTTCACGGCCAAAATGATTGCATAAGTGATGCGTTTTGATCAAAAATCGAAGAGTTGACAAACAACGGGGCTACACCTGGCAGGAAAACGAATCAATCCGAGCTGCTTTTAAAATCTATTAATTTTTCCAGCAGTGTAATTTATCCCGACATTTATCTCGACATTTATCTTATCATCAGACTATGTAATTGCTTTCAGACCGCTCACCCTAGTCAAATCACACTCCTTATTGTTTTAAATTAGTGCTCTATGTTTTGCTTAGATCGCTGACAAAAGATCAACTGCATGACCTTTGGGAGGCTCTTCGCAAAAACGATGTACGCGGACTGCAGAAATTCGAAGAGTTTCTAGGCAAGGTGTCTGGTGAGATCCGTCGAGCTAAAATGGACTCCGAACAGCTCGAGTCTGCCCTCAAAAGGTACGCATCTCACTTACATCTCAAGAGCGATTAACTATACTATATTTAATTTGATGACTTGTCTGATATTTTAAAGGAAATCCATTATAGCTGTTTGATTGTAAAGTTTGAGCATTCGGACAAAGTCAACGTGGATAAATAAGGAATATTGTAAGTTATGCTTTGTCTAGAAAATGACCATCTGTTCCCCATAAAAATAATAAGCTAAGTGGATGTTTTGATTTTTCAAACAATTAGCATATCATTCAGTTCCTCCGAAACTTGAAAGACGACACTTTCCCTCTCATTTTCTGAGTATATTATTAAAACACTAAAACAGCATTTTGTTTAATGGGAATGGTAGCCCAGTAGTTAGTAATTCTAGCCACCCTCTTTTGGAGCAACATATGGGAACAAAGGCATATCTTCATTCAGTCAACTCCACATTTTTCACATGCTCATTTTTTTTTCTACATGATTTTTGTTGTGAATATCGATCTCTTCTTTTGGTTCTTGTTGTTTTTGGTACACATTGATTGTCTAAAGGTTTTCTTTAAGGAGGGTGCAAAGGGCTATCATTGAGGGCCATAGCCTGCAACACCTGTTACAGCTGAGTATGCTTGATGGTGATTGGCCCAAGTGAACTTGCCTGTTGTTGATGCAATTCACACAAACTAACAATTATAATAAGTTTATCACAGGTGTGAAGATCAATACTACAAGTGAATCAAAACTTAATGACAGTCCTGGTACAACTCATTTTGAGGTTGTGATGGGGGGTCGCGAGGGTTGAAGGGTGTCGCCATCACAATTATTGAGACCTTGACCAAAAACAGGCTAACTGGAGTGCTCTTTGAATTAACCAGAGTGTGATTCAGGCTCACCCACTATCCACTACCTAGTTCTGTTGTGGAGTGGTTCAGGTCACCTTAATATTTTATATAAGCAATACATGTGCATGCAGTTTGCTTCTGAGCAATATCTGGGAAATTCCGGATTGGTTCATCTGA
>JAHPZR010001250.1:82500-131370 GCA_019787425.1 Platygyra sinensis
AACATGCACAACTCGCATATAGCGTAAGCTAGTCGAGGCGAGTTGTGCAGGAAGAAAAAAAAAAGAAAAATAAAAATAAACCAATTTGTAAGCTTCAAATAAAAGACTATAAATCACGACAGGAATGAACTACAAATAAAATACAGTCATTAGCATCCGGGGATAAATATGTTTACAGAATTGATTTTTAAAAGGTAGCTTAATAACCTAAACAAAATAAACAAACTAAACAGGCGAAGAGATTGACAGTGATTGACTACAAAAAGTTATGTAAAATATGAATTAATTTTAGATAGTAAATTAGGTGCCTCAATATAATCCTCCTCGCCTTCTAAAGCTGCCAATAAAGCTTTGCGAATTGATTTCTTGAATGCCATTTTTGGTTGATTACACACTTGCGATGGGAGACAATTCCACGCTTTCGCGCCAAAGCATGAAAAAGAGTTCTGCTGTTGATTTAAGCGTGAAAATAGAAGACTTAAGGACAATAGAACGAGGAAAACAATGGAGACAATAGGTTTGTTTAGCAGCGTTCTTTTTTTAGTGTACTGTGTCCTCTACCCGAAGTAAGAGCCCGTTTTCTGAGGTGGATTCTAATCAAAGGGGTCTGCATACTGCTGCAGTGCCCGAATTAATGAATTAGGTGAGAAATTCAAAAGCTCGGTTTTTAAGTGGGTATGATCGTAGTCATTTAGTTTGGTGATTTTCAATTTTTTTTTATTTTATTTATTTGTGTGACTGCACGATGCGGTTCCAGTGCAGGACACACATTTCACTCTTGCTTACCATGGTCCTCCAGTAACTCAGTGGTTTAGAGCGTCCCGCTAGATCACCGAGGGTCGTGGGCTCAAATCACATCTGGAAGTCCGATTTTTTCCGAGTTGATATCTTTTCAATATTTAATATTCTTTGTAATATCTATTGATTGATGTGATTGATTGATTGATTGATTGATTGATTGATTTATCTATTTGTCAATTTATTAGCTTGAAGAAGAAATCCGAAAAAAACACGAAATGGAACAAGACATTAAGAACGAGAACGAAAAACTCTTTCAGGTTGGTAAAACGTTTACAGCTACATTGTACAACTGAGGTGCCTCTGTGAAGAAACAAGGACAATCCTTCTTTCGGTCTGGCCTCTCCATTACATCTGAAGTTTTCCTCAGTCAAACAATTATCTCTGTGATCCTTTCAATTTTGTTTAAAATCGCCAAAAATGCCTTTATCAGAAACCCCCACTTACAGTTCTCCCGGTATAAGTCCCGCCTCAGTTTCTGAGTCCTGAACCTCATAAACAGTAACCGAGGAGTCCTCGGTTACTGGTTATGAGGTCAGTCTTCTCTAGATCTCCACAGGACTCAAATACTTCAGCCTGTTTCCTTTTTTACGAAAGCGGGTTTCAAGGTAACGTTTTCGAATTGATGTATTTTTTATGATCCACTTAGAAAACAATTCATCTGGAGGAAATGTTGAGTTCATCCGTCAGTTCGTTAGAAGATACCAAGAGTTATGTCAACCAGCTACAGGCGCAAACAGCCATGGAGAAAAGGAGAGAGCTAGGTATGTGCTGTGCGTTTTTTAAGAAACATGAACAAAACCATTAAAGTCACGGTCCTTTTCGGATTGGAAAAAATGTGTATCAAGCACGCACGTCAGGAACGCCGAGGAGAAAGTCCATTGAAAAATGAATATATATTTTGAACCTACGAATCGTGCGATAATTTTGAGGTCGTCGCTGTCTGTGACTATCAGAGCTATCGCAAAACCGATTGTGTAAGGCAGCGTGTTAATTCCAAAATAATATTTAAAAAGTAGCCATCGTGACTCACTTTTTATAGACTACGCAGAATTTGGTCATTTCACGTTGCTGTTTGACAGAGAACAACAAGACAAGTAAATGAACGAAGGTTTGTATACAAGTGCGCAAAGGTAATTCTCACCGGCCAAACAAACGAAGTAGGTCCTTCTATATTGCCATAGTCTATCAGGAGCATGAACTTCTACTTTTTATTCCTTCTATTTAGCAGCGTTTCTGGTGAGGAGCTGAGGACTTAACTACTTTCATCCAGAACTCAAAGAAAATACTGATTGTATCGTCTAGCTTTTCTTTGTCTTTTTCTCTTCATTTTTCCGCAACAATAGTTTAAAGAATTTTTTTTGTGTTGCTTTTTTGTGTTGCTTTTTGGTGGAGGGGGGGGGAGGGGGGTGGAATATAACAGCGGACCGGCTACCGGCCCTAGACAAAATCAACACCCCCCCCCCCCCCCCCCCCACGGGCGGGGGGCGCGGAACTCTTTTCGTGCTCCACTCTAGGGATGGGTATTTAAACAGCAGCTCTTATGCCGTGCTACTTTGTCTTAATCGGGCAGCTAAGCTATACCAGCTTTCTATTCGCCCAGGTGCTTACCACTGTTCGGTCATCTACGCTGGAATTCACTGAACCTCAAATCGTCGTCAACCAGTTGCTAAGCAACAAAAATATATGCCGTCGCGACAACTTTTAGAGTATTCGCGAATGATCTTGCAATTAGTTACAGAATAGAAACTAAAGAATGAGAAAATAAATCTCCGAGCGCTTTCTAAGATTTGTTCTTTTGCAAGATGGGGCATTGCTGGTTGGCTTTGCAAAGAATGAGATAAAGAAAGTGTTTACACTGCTCAACGCTGCTGTCTTCCCACACTCTCCCGTATTTGTTCATATAACGCTTTATAAACACGAGATGAATATTAAAAATGCAAATTTTTCCATCGTTCAATATTTCTCATTGAACTTTTGTCTCGGAGGCACTGTTATGCTGAATTACTTTCGGTTAAGTAGGTAGCTGGGAAATTAAAAGTTACTATGCTTCTTGTCAAAAGAATTCGTACCCGACAACATCTCGCATTCTGTCGCTTTTATTTTGTTCTACATCCGGACATCCAGAACCCAAAATCTTTTCCCAAATCGATCTTTCTTCTATTCTCAATTGGCACCGGTAAAATTATCAGCCAATAATGAAATTATGGGAATGATCTACATACATTTACAAATGTCACTTTATTTAGACGTCTCAAATGTGTGGTGTAAGTCGCACACTGTTTGGGGTTCGTTTTACAGTGGAAGCAGAAAACGCCGGGAAGAAAACTTAACCCTTTTATTTCTTGCAATTTTTGTTGATATTTGAAAGAGAGTACATTACATTTCAAGTCACGCAATTTATTTTGGAAAGAAGCTGAGAAAAGGTCATTGAGCGAAAATTTCTAAGGAAACCAACTGCGCCCAAATGAACGAACATTAAAAATGTAAGAACTGTAAATAATTGTAAGATGATCTTTGCAATTTGTGCGCTTAGGACACTCAAACGTAAAATGATTGACTAAACTTCAGATGACAAAACCGGAGTGGATTTTTTCTTCCGTTTAATTTTAGTATCTGAAGTCCCTAACATGGGAAAAAGCCGAGCACTTCATAGTCACTGTTTACGATTGTTTACTTTATAAGGTCAAGCTGAAATTATTTTTGTAAGTTAAGTAGCGTTATTGCATATACTTGTTGTATTGCTTAGAGAAAAATGTCTTTTTGCCCTCACGTCATTTGACACTAATAAGTTCTGTCGCGTCGGTGGTCCGCAGAGCCCCTGCAGATGTTTTGTTGTAAAACAAACTGCAGAAACGGATGGCTATAAACTCGTAAAAGTAATATTAACACGACTAACGGTTCATATAAGCTCGCCAGAATAGATAGTTTTATGCTTATGAAGGTTTAACACTCCAAAAATTATGTTTAATTTTGCGAGAAACGTCGATAAATTCCATTCAACCAACAAGCATGGAATATTTATTCAAGAATTTTAAGTATATGTGTACACTGGTGGAATAATGAACACTTCTGCCAGTCAAATCGTTCCGAGTTGTTTGCACTACGAATGCTGTTCGTGCCTTATAACACACAAGATCATCAAACTTGATTGATTAGCGTGGAATTAAACACCATGTAAATCCATAACTCAAGCGCTTGGATTACAACCCTTTGTCGTTGGACGCACGCTACAGTAAGGGCGAGAGAATAAGCAGTTTATTTAGAAGCTTTGTGGTCTTCATATTGATGTGAGCGAGCGATGTCTCGATCCCCAACGTATGTTGGTCGGCTGGACCCCCAGTTTCGCCGTTTTGTGAACGTTTTGAGCGTCTATCCAACGTCACCGACATCCAGTTTGCAGAGTTTAATCGACGACAAAGATGAAGCGGGGACATCGTTGGCTTCCAGCTCAGGTTCAGGGGAGAAATTTCCAGAATTCCTTACTGTCGACGCTTATACAGAAGAAACTTGGTCGGAAATACATGGTCAGACAGAAGTTTCTGAACTTTTCCTGGAGTACGTCAATGTTCTCAGCAGTGGAAGTGAATCGTCACTCATGACTGATGATAAAGAGATTGCGACATCAGCTGCAGCTTCAAGAAGGCGGAAAAATCCACAAAATGGAAGTAACTCGGGGCAACGTTCGAGTCAAGATGGAATTCCCGAATATTCTTTAGGAGAAGATTCGGTATTTGAGAGTAATGTATGCAGTGAAAGTTTTTATGACAAAAATTACTGTTTACAAAAGCGACCTGCAGTGTCGAACGAAAGACATCATTTCAATCGCCCGGTATCGGGTTCTTTTTCGAGTGAGGCTGATTCGGAAAGAAATTACACAGACCGCAATGAAGTCGTGTGTTTGAAGGATTCTGGTGACATTGAACGCTTATCCAGCGCTGGACCGTATTCTCGTACAAAGGAAAATATTAGTTCGGTGCCCCGGCTTCATAGCCAAGAGGTCATCTCCCGGAGCTCGCAGGACACGTCACGCCACATGGATGACAGCCTGGATGATTCCTACTCTGTACATTCGGAATTATGCTACAGTCCAGATATTATAGAGGATGAATGTTCTTCCACAAGCAGTGCTGACAGCAGCTTTGTGTGGTTCGCACTTGTTGGTGAACAAGAGGAGACGAAAACGAAAAGAAAAACCGCGTCAAATGTCTCCAGGAGAGATCGCCACAAAATGCAGAGAAGCAGAGACTCTTCCTGGAGAGGAGAAACCGAGGGAAAAGAGCACGATCACGGAGTTATGGCTTGTGTGGTGACTGGAATGTCTGGAGGGCCCGCTGTAAGAGTGTATCGCGATGACAAGTCTGCGACAAGGCCCAAGAGAAGCAAAAGAGAGTATCTGCGCGAAGTCAAAGAAGTTTCAAAAGACGGAAAAGAGATGGAGGCTGATGCGGCCGCCAAAGATGTCTCTAAGGGATCGCATTTCCCTCGTGGGAGAAGTAAAGAAAGAAGTCGTGGGTTTGTGTTTGGGGTGTTTGGAACACCAGAAAATCCTGCTTTAGAGGAAGATAAAAGTACCAGAGTTGATGTAAACGAGTTGAATTCAGAGAGCGGCGCTTCTAGTTGTGACATGGAAAATGTCGACGCTTACAGTAATCGTTTTTCAACGTTTTCTGGAATGGACTTGCAAAGCAAAACCTCAGTCGACGACAAGCGTATTAACGAACGCAGCAATGACTTATCAGCCATTGAATGTGATATTCCCACGGATGATATGCTGGCAAAATCGAAGACAACGGAGAAAGCGTTAAACGTCGGGTCGTTTAGCGAAGAGAGAATAGATGACATTTCCATTGCTGAACCATCCACATCACCAGAAGATATCTTTCGGTCCAGCCCAAGTCATTGTACCGATGAATCCAAGTCGCTGCCCTCTGGTGGAAGGCTTAAGCAAATGCCAGATGTAAATGAAGATGGTAAAGGACTACGTTCATCTAAAAGTGAAACAGATAGTGAAGAAAAAGAGCAAGCCGTCCCTTTACAGAAACACTCTTCAAGGTTTATAGAACGCAAAAGAGAAGTACGTGTAAAAGCAATCAGTAAGTCTGTCCAAGACAGAAGGCCGCGGAGAAAACGAAAAGACGATGAACAACATCGGATGGAACACGATAAAGTCAAACCAGGAGATGAGGAAAAGTTACCTGACGAAACGGATCTAGCTGACTCACAAAAAGAGCCCGATTTGAAGAACGATTTGAAGATGTCTAAACTGTCATCGCCTTTGGATTCTGCAAACCGCCTAGGTATTGATTCTCACAAGGAAAAGCAAGATTCCCAAGCAACTGGGTATCTCAAACCAAGGGTGCGAAATTTACCAACTGAAACTTTGCTGATGTCCGGTGACGTACATGGAAACATTTCGGATGGGTATACTGCCGCCGAATGTAAGTCCGACTTACTGACTCCCGTTAAACAAACAATTCGTGAATCCATCGAAGCCGGCTTCGAGGACAGTGGGACCAGTGGCGAAAAAACAAAAACGAGACTGAACGATGACGATCAAGTGTGTCCAGAGAGTTGTAACAATGGTGCGTTTGGGACTCAGTTGGATGGTCACAAACAACAACAACCAGACAAAGATCAGAGCCCCGCAATGGATATTGCGGAAGGCCTTCAATCTATGTCAGGAGACACTATCATGAAAGAAGATTTGCCGGTTTTTTACTTAGCCATTGATCACAGCGAAATAATTTCAAAGAAGTATTATTCTGTTTCCACCTTAGAAAACCAAAGCGGAAATAATATGGCTGTGAAGAATAATTCTGGCAGCAGTCAGAACCGTGACACGGATTGTGCTTATCGTTTTTATAATGTTGAAGATGAGCCTAAGGACAAGGACAACTGCATTCCTATCGACCATGATATGAATGACGCTTCTGATGAGCACGATCAAGCACTTTCTGTACATGATACTCACTTTGTTTTGAATTCTCTTCCCGAAAGGACGAAAATTGACGATTCATCTCCTATTGCTGGGATGCAGGTCATAACTACGGACGATAGTGTGGAGACAGTCAACACTTGGAAGCCAGGTAGTGCAACTGACCAAGAAAGGGAAGTGCGTGATACCAGCCCAGAGTCTCGGGCGTCTCTCAAGAATCCTTGCCAGCCAATGGAGCAGAGTTTTGCTGACCACCATAGGGAAAACGGAGAAGAAATTCTAAGCCTACTAACGGAAGATAAAGTAGTTTCTCAAAATTACGGAACGGTGCAAAGAAAACGTACCCCTGATCATGAAGCAAAGAGGAAAACTTCCGAGGACCAAAAGCTGGAAGCAAAGTATTCCAAGAAGATGAAAAGTCTGTCAGAAGCATCAAAAAAGGACGGCAACCTTCAGTCGCATTCTGGTTACAGCGGTACAGAAAAATTATTTTTAAAGAAAGAGCCTGTCAAAACACATGAAGAAAGTTCTGGAAAGGCTCTTGAACTTCCTGGACGTTCAGTGGGAGAAGGACAGCCGTCAATCAAAGAAACACACCCGTTCACAAAAACAGAGGACAGTACTACGAAGCCAGCAGAAGTAGACGCCAGTAGAGGGAGAGCAATTGAACGTGGCCATTCCACTACAATGGATTCTATGGAAACGACAAAAACTGTAGAAATGTTTACACCTGACGTGTCGCCAATAGTAGTAACAGCTCAAGCCTATGTCCTCATTAACACCGGCACGAAAAATAGTTCTTATGATACAGAGTTTAACGGGAGTCGTGATTGCGCGCCAACTGCAATACAGGAAGCTACGAAATATGAATCACAAGGTTTTGCCACGCCTGAGATCAATCGCCATGATGATTTCAGTTTTAGTGGCCCTTCTTCTGAACGATTCACGGACGAAAGCCTTGAGCTCAGAGCTAACGTTTATCACAGTTCTCTGTCAATGCCTCCATGTTCGAAAAGTAGCAGCTATCCTGATATCCATGAAGTGGTAGAAGAATCATCATCATCAAAGGTGGAGGATGAAGTCCAGCGAACAAATCAAACGGACAAGACTGAAATTGTTAGTGGGGATGACTCAAAATGGATGCACTTACCTTCAAAAGAGGAAGATCAATGTCTTTCTTTCCCGTCGGTTGAAAAGGTGGAAAAGGAAAACTTAGAGCTAAAGAAAAGGGATCGCATCAAGGGATCTCAAATGGATCCCCCTATTTCTGGAAAAGCAGAAATGGCTGAGCACAGTCTTGGTGGCTCAGCTGCTGGGTTTTGTGACACACTGGATGTTTCCATAGAAGATAGTAACGTTGTAGCTAGCAAAATTGAATCGCTGGATGTCCATTCGGAAAACCTTGACAACGAAGAAACAAGTAAAGTTTCCACTAAGCAACCGAGCTCAATTACGATTTTGCCACACGTTGAAAGACCACGGGAAGTCTCTAAAATCTTCGTTATTCGGCCTAAAAATGACTCTCGCAAAGATGCAGCAGGAAAAAGTGATAAGTCTCTGCATCCCTTGACAGAGACGATAGAAACATGGCCCTCCGTTTCAGCCGATCGGCAGGACAAAGATAGTACTGATTTAATACTTGCCACTGGAGAAACCGGAAGTAGCAAAGAAAGGATGTGTGTAACCGAGGATGTTTGTTTTGTAGCCTTGGATGCCAGTGAACACTCTGAAGATGGAGCGTGGGATATGGTGAAACTGGTGTCGGACGATGCTGATCTGTTTTCTACGAAACCTAACTATGTTAGCAATGAGGTAACTGACAAAGGGAACGCCTTCCTCGTAGAAAGCGACCTTGAAACACGTGAAGGTGTATCCGGTAAACTGAATGTAACGCGCAACGTCCTTATCTTTAATGAAGAAGAGAAGAGACACCATGAGGTGGAAGAAGTGCTCTGCAGCTACCAAGAACCAGAGGAATGTCTTTCTCAAAACGAGTGGAACTCGCTCAATCCAATCAATGGAGCGAGAAATGCAGGCGCAGAAGACAGCACGAAAATGGAAAGCGATGCTAAGACCAATGCATGGCTTTCGACTAACCTACCAAATGTGACCACGCAAGCAGAAGTTGGCGAGATGAGTAAACCAACAGGCGGAATGCGAGAGCTCTATGTACATGTCAGCGAGACACACATGGGCGAAACATTTACAAGAGCATGTTTGGAGGAAACGGTGTTTGAGCTTAGTAATCGAGACGGTTTTCCCCTTGGATCGAATACCGTACAAAATGCTGGTCCTGGCTGGATACCGTGCAATCAGTTTACCCATTGTGGCTGCCTCCAGAGGTATTTACACCAACGTTCCCAGGAAAAAGAAAGCGATTGCAATCAAGAATCAGTTGCCTTCTCATCTTCTTTGCCGAAACTGGACACACACCCTAGTTTACAAGGTGCCGAAGACGCGGAAATTGTGAGCACGTTCAAATCAAACGAAAACCATGCTGATCCTTCACTCCGGGAGGTCGTTGACCAGCAGTGTCAAGTAGAACTACTGAAGGAATGCATACAACCCGAGTACAACACAAAGGAAAGTCAGACGTCTTTTTCGTGCTCTGTTACGAGTAAGGAATGTCAAACGAATGGATCCGCTGAAAAAGATGCTCTACCAGAAGCCTTACAGCAAAAAAGCACTGAATGTCAAACGGAACTACCACCCAACTTCTACGCTAGTTGTGGTGTACAGGTGGAGTTTGAAAATACTCAGAGAAACAGTCAAAGTCTATACGCTGACCAAGACTGCCAAACCGATTATGAACTGGTTTTGATTTCTTCCAAGCGATGTCAGACACTTTCGTTCACTGAAGACCCTTCGCGGTTTTCAGTTGATCAAAGAAACGCAAATTTGCATTGCGGTGTAGAGTATTGTAACGTTACCTTCGAGAACAAGGAATGCCAGACGTCTCAAAACTACCTATTTTCAAACCCCAGCACAGAACGTACAAGTAAGGAGGTTGGATCATCTGACTTTCTCCGTCTTGCAAACAAAGAATGTCAAACATCAAGTGACATCTTGCTAGCAACGTCTTCAACCCAATGTAACATATTACCGTCTCGCGGTGTAGAAGAAGCGTTAATTTCTGGAAAAAACAAACCACTCCGGCTCCCTTCCTTCGAGAGCAAAGAGTGTCAAACATTACTCGACGAAGACATGATTCTTAGGACGTCAAAGCACTGCCAAACTTCTTCATGGCCGCATGCTCCTGAAGAGATTCCGGTAGATGGCACTAACGTAGGGGACGAGAGAAAAACATTGTACAACAGCAAAGAATGCCAAACATCGCCAAACAGCAGCCTACCACTACTATTATCAAAGGAATGCCAGACATTGGCGGCATTTACATCTGATATTTCAGATACTCTCAAAGGGTTTCAGGCTCAACCAATTGATGCTTATAAAAGTAAGGAATCCCAGACGACGCCAGACCCTATGAATGACTTACATCCTCCTTCATTTGAGCCTTTTAAGGCTATACAAGTAGAATTCAGTGTTCAAAGTACCCAGACTGAAGATACGTTTGAACGAATTACACCACCACCCTATGATAACAAAGAGAGCCAAACAACACCCGATCAGGATCTTCTCCTCTTATCTTCAAAGGTCTGTCAGACGACGAAGTTAGAACCCGTTACTGCTTATGAGAACAGAGAAAGTCAGACACTACCTGAAGGGGAGATGTTCCTCATGACATCAAAGGAATGCCAAACCATGCCATATCATAAGGATGACCTAGATTCTGAGCTTCCAAATGATCAATCTGAAGATATGGACTTATCCAGCGATACCAACGCCGAAGTGTATTCCGAGATATACACTTCACCTCAGATGACATCCCGTCTTCGTCCTGCTACTTATGGGAAAAGCCCCGAGACTACTGAAAAGTCGTTTTTTGAGTTCCAGACAGAATGCATTCAGACCAACATCGAATTACACCCCAAGCCAGTAGCCTCTTCTTTGACAGTGGACCTTTTTGAGAAAGGTTGCCAAACCATGTTGTGCAATTGTGGAAGTGGTGCTGATGAAAACGATTTAGCAAGCGTCTCGAGTGATACTCAGAAAGGGTACTTTTTGTTGTTTTTTTATAAGTGCAATTTGCAGACCAACAAGCTTTAGCGTTTTGTTTAGTATTGCAAAAGAAGAGGTTTAGAAGTTTCATCGATGCTTAAATTTAAAGTACACTTTTTAACCTCCTCCGCAGTCTGATACTTAACAAATTGACGTCAGATTGCATGCCTTTGTTGACCCGTTATTGATCGTTAATTTCGTCATAACGTTGTCAAAGAAGCTGCGGTCCACTCAGCTATCGCCTCGTAGATCGAGGTGACAGCTGAGTGGATCCGCAGACCATTTTGACAATGTTATGACGAACGTTATTGTCAAAATCAGGACAGAAGCATGCAAAACTGGCGTCAATTTGTTTTCTCCAGTAACAAATTTTCAAATTGTCCGCTCTCACTTGTTGACGCACCGTATAAATTATAAATTCATGTGTCTGTCCGCCTACTCATAATGAAAATTAGCCAATGAGCGCCCGAGAATTTCTACAGTTATTGTAAAAAGTCTGTTTGAAAATTAGAAAACTTGAATGTTGCTTTTTCTGTTTCTATAACTGGGATTTCTTGATCACGGCACGCATTTTATTCTCTGCTGTATTACTTAAATTTCATTAGATTTATTGTTATAACAAGTGTGGTAGCTCGGCACTACCACCTGAGCCAGGGAATGACTGTAATCTATCCTCAAACAAGTACATAGCTTCAGTAACTGAGAATTACACTCTCTTTCCAGAGCGGCCATGCGAGTATCAGAGGGTATGCAAAAGGAACAAGCGAGTCTCATCAAGCAGCTGGATATGCTCAGGTAACATGACTGTGTAGACTAACCTTCATGTCATCTCGCGACTTGAACACACCTTCATCGCGTTGAAGTAGACTTATATTCAGTGACTGCTCTCTTTAATTGAAGGGATATGAATCAAAAGCTTAGAGATGACAAGGACGCTATTGAGGCTGCGCATGAGGCGGTAAGTCCTGAACTGGTTTGCACTAGATTAAACCGTAATCATGATCAAGTGTTAACCAACTTTTCTTATCAAGTTTATGCATTATTTATCCACACTATTTAAGGTTTCCGTTTGTTATCTTGGGGAAGCAATAAGATTTAAGGTCATGCTAGGCTAGACAAAGTCAGGCCAGTTTGGAGACCCCTCATGGCTTTCCATTGCTGAGATAATAATTTATACCCTTTTACAAAGAGGAAATCTCCGGATTTCTCGCGATTATCTAATTATATTGTCAACCAAAATTGTTTCGTAAGTTGGGTAGTGTCTAATGAAACAAATAGATTCCGTGTTGCCGTGCGTCTGATTAATAATACATCACAGAAGACGTCAAAATATGGTTAAGAACCAATCAAAATGCCAGTATTGTTCGTCATATTATATAAAAGTAATTTAGACAGTTCGTGTGCCCTATACGTAAAGGGTAATGTGACCACAAAATAGTCCAATTTTATGATTGTATGAGAAAAACCTCTCTCACTTTGACCACTTTTGGTAGTCTTTGGAATTGTTCTCATCCAAATATTTTGAAAGTGGACTGCACATAGTCCTATGTGTAAACTATCATGTTAGCCACGTTTTCGAGTGGTATACCATGGAATACCCCACCATCTACCTCACGGTAGGCACGGTAAGTGAGATTCGTTCCGACGAAAGGGCTAACGCTCGAAACGTCAACTTTCGAATCTCTTTACGGTGGCCAATTCACACTATCAACCCAGTTGATAAAACCAAATTATCTTGTAACACTTCCCACCGACGCAGCACCACAGTTTCGTTAGAAATTCTCTGGAATCTTACCCCCTTAATTCGCATGATGGGAAGGTTGGATGCAACACCGTCAAATTCTTGTTGCATGGCACGGTCAAAACTGTACAAGATTGTACGCAGAGAACGAGAAATAGTTGTTATAGGGTAGTTGCTATCAAAGTAGTTAGTTTTTTATACACATTTCGTTAAAACGCATTTCACACATCCAACTGTATTCAACTTCACTCACACACTCTACCTGCTCAACTTATTTTCCCCTTTTTGACACAATTCCTGAGAAAAAGACAACTAAAACGTTATGTTAACACGTTTTTCTTATTAGCAGATTGATTTAAAGCCAACCCGTATCTCGTTTGGGATGGTTTTAGATTTATTAATGAAATAATACTATATTAATTAATAATAATCATTCTTTCTAACTGACTGACTTGTTTTTGCCAATGCTTACTGTGCATGTACTGGATCTTCCTTGGGATTTGCCACAGATGTTAATGGCTGTACGTATTTGTTTATTTTATGTTTTGTTTATTTGTTTATTTTCATTTTTGCTTTCTTCTTTTCCTGTATCTTACTTTAGCTGCAACACTGATTTATCTTAAGGCTTTTATTCGACTCATAAGTCATTTACATGAAGACAGAATCGTTGAATTATAACTTGAAATTTGTTAAGTGAACATCTTCTCCTGAAACATATAACTCCAGGAACTGATTTTAACTTAAGTAAAAGAGTCGATTTTGTAGCTTTTTCGTAAACACCTTTTTTTTGAATACCCGAGCGTTAATTTCTAAACCTTGCTTAACCATTAACAAGCATCAAACAAAAACGCACTTTTTAACTAAGCGTAATTCAACTTTAAGTTAACTTTTGAAGCTGTAAAGACTGGTTTCATCTAATCGCTGCAGTTGTCGCTACAGAAAACGTTCAGTGATCGTACTGCTACTGGATTGCTGAACTTCTTTTGCAGCCATCGTAGCGTTCTTATCAGAGAAACCAGCCTTACGTTTTAGCGCATAAAAAGATTTAATGTCTCATAATCTACTTGGTGTATTAGTAAATGTGATTTAAATTTGTGGTAACAATTCTCTGAAACTAAATATTAATTATTAACAATTTGTCCTTCAAAGAGTTCCTATCACACTGTAATTGTGTTTATCGTTAACGTCCCTTAATAAGGAGTATCTGACTTGATCTCGTATGTCGTATGAATAGAGTAAGCATGTTTACTATACCCAAGCTTACGATACCACGAGTAATAGCACTTTCCTTATACGACCGCACGAACGAACGAGCCACCAACCGAAGGCACAGCCGAACGACCGAGCCAACAACCGACTGCAAGACCGTACAGCCAAGGTACATATACCAACCGGCTGCACGACCGAAGGACCAAACCTCCATCGACAACACGACCGAATGTCTGAGCAGCCAACCGACTTCACACCGAGCCACCAACCGACCGTACGGCCGAACGACTGAGCCAGGAATCGATTGCTCGACCGAACGTCTAAGTCACCAACCGACTGGACGACACAACGGCCCAGCCACCAACCGACGGTACGGTCGAACAAGCGAGCCAACAACTGACTGCGTGACTGTACAGCCGAGTAACAAACCGACTGCACCACCGAACGACCGAGTCAACCTCGACAACAAAGCCAAACTTCTAAGCCGCCAACCGACTGACTTGACGACCGAACCAACGAGCCACCAACCGACAGAACAACCGAACGACCCAAGAATCGATTGCCCGACCGAACGACCGAGTCAATAACCGAAGACACGACCGAACAGCCGAGTTGCCGACCGACCACGCGACCGAGCAAACGAGCGACAAACCAATTGCATGTATGATCGAACTACCGAGCAACCCGCCAACCACATGTGGCGAGCAAACGACCGAGCTACATGGGTCAAGCGATCTACTGGATTTCTAATTCCACAACAACCATTTTGTTTTCTCGTACTTACTTTCCATGAATGGTTGATTTGTTTTATTGGCAACATTTAGTCTGAATTTACAATACTTATCATTCTTTCAGCTGACACTTGAAAGAATGATTAACATTGTTATTGTCTACACTGTAACAATCGTCCCAAAATTTCCTGATATTATTTGTTGTATCATAAGCTTGGACACTCTGTGAGCATTGGCAGTGTTAACGCTATAACCGATTTCATTGTGTTTAAACCGAATAAGTTTATTCAATTTTGTGTAACCCAGCCATTAACTTTAATCTCTTGCTTCAATTTGCCTTGGCTCAATTTCTAAGATGATTGCAGATTTATAAACGAGGCTCAACTTAAAGAGAAATTGTGTCTAATAAATACTGCTTATTAAACAGAAAAAAGAAAGAGGACACAGTCTCAGCGATGAGATTGAGGAAGCTGAGGTAAGAAATGAGCAGCTTTAATCGCTTTTAAACCTTTTCTTAAACTAATTCTACAGTGGCTCTGTTTTTACCCAAATCTAGTCACTGCGACCTTCCATTAAAACAAAGAAACAATTCAGCAAAAACCTAAACAAACATCCATGACCCTCTAAGGCTGGTTTTCACAAGTGGATAACCATGCGTGAGCTTGAGTGGCATGCGAAGAAGCAGCAAGATGTCCTTGATGATGAGCGCTTCCTTTTCGCGTCCCCAGACATTCTCATCCCCAGAGGCCGCACTCCTTTTGGTCAACACCGAGAATGGCGACCTCTGGAAAGGTTCAATTTTCTTGGATAATGCGCAGGGGATTCGTTTCGTATTCACAGCCAATCAGATTGTCAGACTTCACTCTAAACATGCGGAGTGTCGGGAAGTCCGTGCTTTGTGGACTTCCGGTTTTGGACCTTCGCAGAGGTCGCACGGCCTCTGAGGACGAGAATGGTCCCCAGAGCTTCCGTTTCTTTTGGTTGCATTTTAAAACGAGTAGCACTGGGAACTAGAATGCCAATTTCCTTTCAAAAGGTGCCCCTTAAAAGCTCTTTAGTGCGTCTGCAAGCGTGTTGCGTATGCTTATGCGCTTACGATCTCGTTTCCAAAGCCCGCTTTTCATTTAACAAATTGACGTCAGTTTTTTCATGCATCTGTCCTGTTATTATGATAAATTTCGTCACAACATTGTCAAAGCAGCTGTGGATCCGCGGACTGCTCTGACAATGTTATGACAAAATTCTTTGTCAATAAGAAGACAGACGCACGAAAAACTGATGTCAATTTGATTTTTCGATAACAAATTATCAAATTATCCTCTCTTTTGCTCGTTGATACATCGCATAAATTATAAATTCATATGTCTGTCCGCTTATTGGCAATGAAATTTAGCCAATGAGCGCGCGAGAATTTCTGCACTTATCGTAAAAAAACCGATTTGTTAAGTCCTCGATTTAGGAATGCAGATCATTTCAGCTTAAGCTAATTCCTTAGTATTGCATTGCGCATCCCTACTGCGCACGATTTTCGCGTCATCAGCGCGTGCACATGAGCGCGTGCACTTGCAAAACGTAAGAGATTTCCCTCAAACTAAGCTCGATAACGGAATAAATTCTCCTTTTCTCTTAAACGAGCACGGTGACCCCCGATTTTTATTTCAGGTATTTGCTAAGAATAGTCTAATGAAGAACATATTTGAAGAGGAAAAAAAGTTTGATAGTAGAACGTGATTTTTTTTTTTTTAAATAGTTCCCAACTGGGTGTATTTTGACCAAGGCCAGGACTTCAGGTTAATCACGGAACTGTCCGAAAAAGTGCAATATCCCCGCAACTAGGCAATCAAAAAGGGCTTAAATGAAGCAATACTGCTTATGTCAATAAATGAAGCTTTACTTTCAAGACAAAATTTTGTGCTTTTCAAGTAACCAAGATTTAATTCTGTATGAAGGTGATTCGAACTTTTAACGCGCAACCGGAAAAATATCCCATTTTAAGAGCCTGCTGACGCGTAAACAAGCACGGTGACCCCATTTTTTATTGCATTTTTATTATGTTTATATCATGAATGTTCATTACGCCAAGTTTCAAAAAAAGTTTGATAGTAGAACAATTTCAAGGGAATTACCTTAATGCTGCTTGACTGACAATTGAAATAAGTACTCTGCGCACGGTTCTGGCTAAAGTCCGATATCTCTTTGCTGACCAAAGGAACAGCGGGCTCTCGGCCGGGACGAGATTGGTATGCTTGTGAAAACTTGCTTTTCTAAAGTACGTTCTTCTCGATCTAAAAGTTATTACGTATATATTTAAAGCAAAACTGAATATTTAAACTACTTGGGTGTTAAAAACGAAATCCAGCCTAATGCTGTTAATTGTTAATTTTAGTAGATCTTAATGCAGTAAGAATTCAAAGTTATAAGTGAAATCTGCGTGAAATGTTTTAAACTCGCTCCATAAAATAACTTACTTAAATATATGGCACAAAACATTTGAGGAGGAACAGACGCGAAATATATTTTGCACCTGAGTAGCCTTTCCTGTGGTCAAACTCAGCGTCCGCATGTTCAACATTCCATTTTATTGCATTCTCTGACTTTTAAATCCGCTAAAATAGTAATGTAACTTTCATAACTGACGATGTACTCTTTTTCATACATATTGAATCTTAGCCTCTCTTCCAAAATCTTTCGTTCACGTTTCTCCTCTACGTACGTGTTTTTGCATGATAAAGAACGTGTTTGTTTCTTCATCAGCAGGTAAGCTGTAAAAAGGTTTAATGGCCCAGTAACTCACTATGTTCTTTTGTATGTTCACGTGCTTTTAGAAGAAGACCAAAGTGGCGCGCCAGGGCTCACAAATGTCTAAGTATGTGAAAAAGAGACGCGCTCCTCCCGCCGAGGAGACCTGGGGCAACCAAGGGTCAGTGGAGTCTTTTAGTGGAGAGGAAGTCGACGGACCTAACAACAGAAGGTTTGTATTGTACTTGGAATGACTCTTTTTTGGAAATGACGAGAGCCCGGGCGGGGAGGGAAAGTTTGGGGAACGAGGAGAGGCAGTGTGGTGGAGTGGTTAAGGTGCCGTACTTGAAATCAGCAGGTCGCGGGTTCAAATCTCACTCTGACGACTAGCCGGTGTTGCCCGCGGTATTTCCGAGTTTAACTGCTCAGTCACGCTTGTCAACAGCCGACTCGTATGCCTCCTGCCAGTTGGGATTTTTAAAATTGCTATGTTTATTTGCATTATTTGTTTGCAATTGCCCTAAAAAGTTCCTTGGGCGATTGCTCAATTAATAATTTTATGAGAGGTCCCAGTGATATAAAGATTGTACATACTTGAAAACAAGGGGGAAAGGGTTCGGCCAATCAACATAACGTTCACTGAACTAACGATTGAAGGTGATCATTGTGTCTGGCGGGGGAGGGGGAAGGGAGGGGATTGTTTACTATAGTGTTGCTTATGTCCCTGAGTTGTTTTCTGTTAGCATCTCTCCGGAAGAAGCACTCAATTTATACTTGCATCAATAATCAAAAAACTAAATCAAATAAATCAATATAGTTTAATGTATACTATACATACGTACTGGCTGATGATGTTGTTTGAAACATCGAAACATGTTCTGAACAATGAAAGGCGTTCTTGTGTTTTTAAAGATAATTGTGCTAACAAGACCGTTTAGTTTAATGAAAAATATTAGAGAACTTGAAGTAACGAAACGGAAAAACAACATTCCTAGAACACTAAATCCACACAATTGAGTGTATATTTCTGTTATAGTAAGGACACTCGACACGTCAACACTTGACTTTTTTTCTCCATAGAATAAAGCCTCTTTCGATAATGTATAAAAGCACTAATACTTTTGTTAGAAGGAAGAACCCGCACTCTATAGTCACTTAAAAATTGTTCAAAAAAAAATCAAGTGTTCACGGGGCGAGTGTCGTCACTGTAAATAATTACCAAATGAAACCGAGTACAAAGACACGATGAAGGTTAAGTATCCTTGGTAAAACTTGACGTTAAAGGTTTGTTCCAAATTGTAATCACTATCAAATCACTGGTACAAGTCTTTAAGATAAACCTTAAAACACAGACCTGCGGGTTTAAGGTCACCAATGTAGTTTTATAAAGCCTCGTTACACGCTAAATTTTCTTAATAGCTAAAACGTAATAGTGATACATTACCTCAGGCTTCGAAATACAAAGTGAAGTGGTAATTGTGAAATGTGACGGGTATAGGCCAATTCTGAGTTACCTTGTGGCTTTGTTTCAAAACGACTCCGCCTGCAAGACTTTTCGTATGAAAATAAGTTTGAGTTTTCACGAAAATAAACCTGAATGCGGAACACAATCTCATACGAATTGTTTCGCACGAAGAATCGCTTTGATGCAGAGGCAAAAACCAACTCGGCAATGGCCTGTCGCATGACAACCATTTTAACATAATATTCTACCGTAAAACTTTCTAGAAGAGCTGAATAATTAAAATAAACTGCGTGGCCCATTTCTACCTGTTAAACGTGATTTAAACCTGTTTTTCAAGTGACGGTACACGACCAAGGAGGCGAAGCTCTAAACGGCGTGACATGAAGAAACAAGGCTCCGTCATGTATTCGTATTTGTCAAACAATAGTCAAGGGTGAGTAAAAAAGCGATAAAAGGCAATTTCTCCTTACGTTATCTACACACTTTGAAATAGGAAAGCGAAGAGAATAAGCAAACTGATCAATGGGAAGTTTATTGCCTTGATGTACTAAAAATTTCTCAGAACTAACATTAAAAGCGTTGCGTGACAGTTAGTAAAGAGAATTGAATTGTTAATCAACTTAGTAACACCAAGTTATAGAGCAGTTTTCTCTTCAGTATCGTGAGTAATTCGCATTTACTTTTGTTTTGCATTATCACGCTGCGCTTGTGGTTTGAAACTTCGCGCCACTTTGTTATCCAATCAGAATCAGAACTAAAACCAAACCCAATCGTGATTTGCTCACACGCGTTTTCCCGCGCTTTTCGTGGACCACATGAACTAGCCTGGAGTTTTGATTGGTTCACTGGGTTGTCTGTATAATCTGTGACTTGCCAGAGTGAGTGAGTAATTTGGTTTTAGTTTTACGGCATTCAATTAAAAACCGCTTTATAAACGTACCGTATAAATGATAAATTTAACAAGCGTTAAAGGGGCTCAGTCACGGTTAAACGGTTTGAAAAGCCTAGCTAAACTTTTCAAATTCTTTGTTTGTTGTCCGTGCCAATCTTCTCCATCCTTAACCATCCTTGTTCCTTTATGGTTTATTATTATCTGTTTGTTATTTTTCTGTCTTTATAACGCGTTATTTTCAGGTTTCCTTCAATTTAACGGTAATTTTGTCGATGCTCAAAATAACTCAAAATACCGTAACTGAGCCCCCTTAAATCGAATGACGCCTATTGTACCTAAATATTTTGTAAGCAGTTTAACTGTATGCCAAAATTCCGAAACTAAAAATCCGCATCTATGTAAAGGTGCACTCATAACTACACGAAACAGTAAACTCTATGCAACCTAAACCACGACCTTTTAAAAGTCTAAAAACCTTGAATTGGGTTTGTTTATAGCTCTATCACTCTGAAAAAAAGATGTGAAAATCCATATCTCATTTTGCTTTGGACGTTCGTATATTATTTTGCTCTCTCTTTTAGCAATGTGACGCTCCACGACTCTATACAAGAAGAAGCCGAGTTTGACGGCGATCCAACACTGGAAATCATCTCGGACGAGAAATTAAAGGAACTCGAACAACCTGCGTGGGCCAAAAAAATAATGTCCTGCGTACAACCTAAAGGTATGAATATAAGTTATCAATATTATATGGTTCTAAGTTGATTTGCTACAGTTGACGAGCTAATGAAATTTGACAGCATTTGATGTTACAAGAGCTTTATTGTTGTTTATAACATAGATAGGACCCTACGGGCGCTCTGATTGGTCAAAAACCTATGTTTTATCAGAGTATAAAACATAGAAAAAGCGTGTTTTATTGTTTTGCGCGCGTAAAATCTATATCATAAAGCAAATGAAGAAGCCTAAGCCGTGTATTACACAATGATAAAACACTCCAGTCATTTGAGAACACTCGAGAAATGTAGAAAACACTCGCCTGCGGCTCGTGTTTTCTACATTTCCCTCGTGTTCTCAAATGCCTGTCGTGTTTTATCACAGTGTAATACACGGCTTAAGGACGTTCGCGCCCAAAAACTTCCCACGCACAGATTTTTTTTAAACTTTGTCTGCAGGTAGAAAATGATAAGTTAAGATTAAAAACGTAAAAAAAATCGGCGGTCACCGAACTCATTTTGAAGATAAGGCGTATCACAGACCATAGCATTTCTGGGATTTCCAGTCATTCGAGGCGATTTTGCTCAGATTCATTACTATCGGCATATAGTCAATTTGAAGAATCACATCTAAGTTATGTGTGTTTAACACAGCACATATAGGCCTATTTGATAGATCTTTACTACATATGTCATTAAATCAGCTAGAATTAGCCTTAAAAAATACAACTTCTAAGTTACGCACACCTGTATCCACGTACAAATTCGACCCTATTTGAATGGTATAAGAGAAATAATTAAAACTTCCCACGTACAGATTTTTTTTGTTTTTTAGTATAATGGAAAGAATCAGAAAAGGAAGTGATCTGCCGAAAAAAAATTGGGGGTCACCGAGCATCCAACAAAAATATTCGCACACAAAGTTAACGCAAAGGTCATCAGCTCTATATTTTGTTGAGTTTTCGACTCGGTGCGCGCGCTTAAAAATGACGTGGCACGCTCGTGACCAATGAATAGCGTGCGCACTAGAGATGCGCAGTAGCAATGGGCGCGAACGTCCTTAAGCTTCTTTATTTGTTAAAGAACCTGTAAAGAAAGAGGAGGAGGAAGAAGAGGAAGCAGAGGAAGAAGAAGACGAGATGGGAACAAGCGAGGAAGAGCTTGAAGAAGATGTGTTTAGGAAACGAAAAGTTGAATTGACATCTGGTGCAGGTAGGTTGCCTTGCAAAATAACTTTTTTTAACTTGCAACGAAATCCAGTTGCCGTGGGTGGAAGTCCGTGTAATTTCTCGGCCACAAAAGTACAGTATATTGCGCGTATCACATGAAAGTACTACTCCAAAGCTTCCATTTGAATCGCTTCACACAAGGGTTTCAACCATTTGAGAGTTTAAAACAACCCTGTATAGAATACATGAAGGTACTGCTCAATAGCTTTCATTTAAATGGTCAGACACAAAGATTTTCTTCACAGAATTAAAATCAGAACCACCTTACAAAGCATAATTAGTACTGTATGAAAGTACTGCTCTGTAGCTTTCATTTGAATGGTCACACTCCAGCGTTTCATCCACAGATTTAAAAGTTAGAACCACCTTGCACCGCAGAATGGACAGCAGTAAATAAAAGGATTGTTCAGTGGCTTTTATTTGATGGTCACACATGTACACCAGGGTTTCATCGAAAGTTCGAAAAGTTAGAACTACATTATAGAGCAGAACAAACAGTACCACATGAAAGCACTGCTTAATAGCTTTTATTTGAATTAACAGCCACGCGCCAACTTACAAATTAGAACCAGTTTCTGCGGCAAAATGAACAATACCGCAATAAGAGTACTGCTCAATAGCTTTCGTTCGAATGGTCACACACTAGGTTTTCATCCATAGACTCATAAGTTAGAACCACATTGTACAGCATAGCGAATAGTACGGCGGAAAGGAATGCTATTAGTGTTCAATAACTTTCACTTAATAATGGTCTTCTGTGGCGTTGTGAACAAACTCAAACAACAAACTGTATCGCACAAATCGTCACGGCAACAGAAAAATGCCAAGCAAGAGATTTAACGAACAGTACAATAGCTTTGCACGTATGCCATCCATTCCCATGGCGTTCTTTTGCAAAACAACTTCACAACCAAATTTGCGTCGTGTGGAAAACGTCAATGTTTGAATTTAACAATGCGTTTACACATCCAGCTGCACAGAACTAGTTTTGTCAATAGGCACCTTAAGATACCCCGATTTTCACGCACGGGTACGGCTAGCGCCATTTTGAATTCATTAAATGATGGCGTGATCGCGTCCTACCCGTAAAAGCTACACGTTTTCCCGGGGTAATCAGTGGTCTACACGTGAGTTCGCTCCGGGTAAAAATGGAGAAACGGGTAGGTTTTTATCGTCTTTATCTTTGCTTAATAGACTAGAATCGTATCCAGATTATTGCATAAACACTTGTTTTTCTGATTTGAAGCGTTTTGGGACTACGAAAAAGTTTTCTTGAGGTACAAATGTGAAGAAATTTTTGCCTGTCAAATAACGTGCTGTTTCCAAAACACGCGATGACTGAGGTGTAGTCTCTTCGCCAAAGTTTAGTTGCGACACATTTCAAATAGATTTAAAATGCCAATAGGCCATAAACCACGACAGCAAATACCCAAATTCAAATTAAATACTTTATGTTGACTTGAAAAGATACTTCTTGACTAAAACTTTTTGATAGAAGTAAACGAGGCTTCTTCCATTTTTGAGTCGAAGACATATTTGTAGTAAATTGTAAGAAAAAGAAAAGGCAATTAAATCTGATAGAAAAATATTTTTCGGTCAATTTCAGACGATGTTCAAATGGCATACGAAACACGATATAGCCCTCGCATTTTTGCGCAGATCGTACCTGGTGTCACCCGGTGTATCTTAAGTTTGACTGGTTTCCCGTGTAGCCGAGTACGGGTACGGGTAATCCTACTCGTACCCGTACCCGAAACCGGGGTATCTTAAGGTCTCTAATTTTGATTCTTGACGGCCCGTCCCCATCGTGGGGTCAGGAGCTTCCCATTCCCGTGTAATTATGACGATTCTAACGGGTTAAACATGCTTTTTGTTTCAGCACGAAGCAGGTTAAAAGCAGGAGAAAATGAGTCAGACATGTCATATTCTGAGGGATTAAGCGGAGAGACTGGGAGTGAAACAGATGACCGACCCAACTCACCCCGCGCGGCGCCTGTTGGCAAGGACAACGAAATGTGTCGCACCGTATCAGTAAGCTGACTTCATTTTAAAAGAATCATCGTCTTCTTTTAGAATATACAGCCATCTTGGTCTTAACTGTGTTCTGAGTGATCCGTCTGAGACCTCGTTCACGCAAAGTCGAAGAAATTTGAAAATGGAGTGTTCACCGCATTAAATGTTTTTTATCCGCATCACGCCAGAGAAATCTGAAAACACAACATTCACCGGACATTTTGAATTTGTGTTTGAGGAAAACTAGAGCGAGGAAGTCACATGGTTATCGTGACGTCATCATTTTCGAGAAGCTTCGTGTTCAAAGTGTTTTCAGTCCACGCTAAAGCTTAAAGCCGGTGTTTTCAAATTCCTCCGGTTTGAACAGCGTTTTCTTAATCGTTGCTCCGTTTTCATGACGGATTAGTGTGGACGGTAGGCCTAAACGTAGACATAAAGCTGTGTTTTCAAATTACTCCCGCGCACTGTGGACGGGGCCAAAATCTTCTCAAATGTTATACGATTTATCGCTTTTCTTTGTTATTAGCTTTCGTTAGTTTTGAGCATCGCAAAAACTCGAGAGGATAGAAATAATTTGTGTGATTTTAGTTAACTAATGTGTAGCTAAACCTTCTTTAAGAGATCGTCCTTACTTTCTATTGAAGGAATCGCGTTTAAAAGGCGAAAAGCCCAACAATCACGTCACTAACTTCCGCAGAATTTCCTCCCTTGCTAACTTCGTTACGAAAACAAATTTAATTACGTTTTCCTTAACGAACTAATTCTCTCGCCGCGTCTCGTTCCCTTTCCATCGCTTTTGCATCTTTTGACGAGTAGCAATGACTGTGTTCGCCTGAAAGTTATTTTTTCCAAAGCTATTTTGTTCACGAATGCCCTTTTTATACTGTCTGTTTTCTCGTTCATCAACAGCAAGACATGAGTGAAGCCGGTGTCTCCACCATCAGTGAACCCACCACGCCAGAGAGAGTATTTAAAGTAGTGTTTGTGGGCGACTCCGGTGTTGGAAAGTCGAGTTTTATCCATCGATTTTGCCATGACGCTTGGAGACCTTCATTCACCGCGACAATAGGTAATTCGATTTGTCTAAGCAATAGTGAGTAGAACATTTATTCGGACAGGCGATTAAAATAAAGAATTTATACGCCATTCCACCAATTTCTCAGAACTGGATACAATACAAAGGCGTAACTGTGGAGCGTTTTCACTCACAGCCATCCAAATTGATTGAACAAATAAAAATTTTTACACTAGAAAAGGAGTTAAACTCCCACAGGACTAGTTTGGGGCATTGGCCAGCGACAACGACATGGCCGCTGATCATCGTTTGGAGACACCAATATGGCTGTCTTGGCGTCATGTGAAAACACTCTGTTCATTGAGCAGAATGTATTTTTCGCTTTGCTTTGAATATCATGCAAGGCTAAGGCTCCAGCTTTATCGTTTCTCTTTAGGTTATAACCTGTACTGGATAATAAATCTTTGATGTTTCTGCTGTCTCATATCGCTTGTATTCCTTGCCATTTCATCAGGGGTCGACTTTCAGATAAAAACGATGAGTATAGAAAACAGATGTATTGCGTTGCAACTTTGGGACACTGCTGGTCAGGAAAGGTGAGCCCCTTTTTAAAGTTCGCTTTTTGTCTTTTGCGCGTGGTCAAACCGGCTCTGAGTCACGAATGAGCAGCATTTGATATCATGTAACAGTGAATGTTCGTTGGCTCCAGGAAACTTGTGGAAATTAACTGTGAGAGTTTCACTTCTAAAGATTAAAAACCCAAGAATTATGTTTTTCGAAACGTTTTTGGGCGAAATCTCACCGCGACCCTTGCGAGACCTCAAATTTGCGCAAGGTTGATATTGATCGTAGGAGCCAGTGAGAGATTGTGAACGATCGTGGTTTCTGAAAAGGGGCTGTTTTAAACTCACATTTTCTCTTTATCCCTACTTGCAGTTCTCAGTAGCCCATAGCGTTTGCGTCAACCATATAGACAACCCAGGGCCGTACCTAGGATTTTTTGTCTGCGGGGGCAAACTCCACAAACCTTCACAGGGATCTCCCGTATACAGACAGGGTTTCCAGTCGGACGTTTTGTTTTCACCCCTATTAGTTTTCCTGGCGGGGGCAACTGCCCCCCCTGCCCCCCCCCACCCCCCCCCTCGCTATGTACGGCCCTGCAACCGTTTGCATTATTTAGTTCTTTACCCTGTCCCATACGGACATGATCTGAGCCATCGTTCTATTTTCATGTGACAGATTCCGGAGCATCACAAAACAGTACTTCAGGAAAGCAGATGGTGTCATAGTCTTTTATGACGTCACCATGGAAACGTCTTTTTTGAACATCAAAAACTGGATGATTAGCGTCGAGGTAACGAAATAGTAACGCAATGGAATTGAAAGTTGAACATTATCTTTACCGATGTGTGGGTGTGGATTTGGGTGTACCATTTTGCGGGGAGGGAGTCGCAGATATGTTTAATTGGATTTCAAACACGAACATGCCTACAAGAAAAGTGATTTGATGTTATACCGGAGAATTGTAGAATGGTTGTCTCTCACTTACCATACTATGGTAGAGCTGTAGTGCTGGTCTAATGGTCTTCTTTAAATTAATTGGAGAGTTACCATAACCATCATGGTTTATAAACCATTCATTCGTCGTCCCCAACAAAGGATACTTATACTGAAAGGATTGTGATTCTTTTAGTATGATTTCAACGCTCCTTTGCTCATATAATAGGGTTTAGCCGTAAATGCTTGCTTTCTTATTTCTTAATTGTCGTAATTGTCAGGAAGGAACAGATGATGGCACTGCGATAATGATTGTTGGTAACAAGACTGATCTTGTTGAGGACGACAGTGAACGAGCAGTCCAGAGTCAGGATGGAAAGAAGCTAGCCGAGGTATACCCTACATAGCTTACTGCAGTGTGCAGACTTCCTGCAGTAGCATTGTGTTTAACTTTCAGGCACACCATGATCCTATTTCAGAAATTATGATTAGATTCCTTTGAAACTTAAAATGTAGCCTCAGAAACCTTAGTAGTAGTCTTTCTGACCTAGACTGATTGACAGACGGAGTGACTGACTGACCGACTAACTGAATGATGGATTCAACGTCTGTCTGGCTGCCTGTGGAACTATCTGTCTGTCTGTCTGTGTCTGTGTGTCTGTCTGTTGGACCGACTAACTGTCTGATTTCCTCAATGACATTGATCGATTGACTGACTAACACATGTGTTTGGTCAACAGGAATACAAAGCCTTGTACACAGAAACAAGTGCTAAAACAGGCTACAATATTCAAGAATCGATGGCAGAATTCTCCAAGTGAGTAGACGTTCGGTATACTTGCCTGGTTATCCATATTTTATAAATCTTTGAGTCACGCTGCCTGGCTCCTCATGTAAGATCCACGTAGTATATAGATGAAACGTAGAAACTTCCATCGGCTCCATGTTATAATGAAGTTTAGAAAGCAGCCCTAAGAAAATACGCGCGCTGATTGTTTTAAAATTGTGTTTCTTTTGAACAATTGAATTATTCGCTCTCAATATTTATCGCGTGATAGTTGGCAAGGGCGCAGAATTATCACGCATAGAAATCGAGAGCAAATAATCTAATTGTTTCAGAATAAATATACGAGTCGTTCAATAGTTTATCTAAATCCTCTTCACAAACACTTTGAAAACGCGAAACGTGAAAGTTTGGGAGTACTCCAAAGAGCTGTGGAAATGCCCGCCTACGGCTCGTGTTCCCACAGCATTTCTTGTTCTCCCAAACTTCAACTCGTGTTTCTATTAAACAATTAAATTATGACGAGGGCGATAAATCTACTGGTAGATCAAAACTTAATCTAAATCCTCTTCACAGACACTTTAAATCCTCTTCACAGACACCTCGGTCCTGTGTACAGACCTCACTGCGTTCGGTCTGTACTTACGACCTCGGTCAAGATTCTCCCATACAGACCTCCTGCTCGGTTAATTAGAGCTAAATATTGTATTCAGGCCTTTTTTTGCGTGATTATGGGTCGAGACAAATTCTACGTTCATTAAGTAAATAAACGACAATCCATCTTGACCAAACAAGCTAGCCATACGAAAAATAATTAAGTGTAACTATCTGTTTATTGACCGAACCACCCCTCGTAATTTCTTTATAACAGAATGCTCCAAGTACGAGAAGACGAATTAATGCAGAGTGTATTGAATCTTGTGCAAGAGCCACAACCCAAAAGAAATGCTGCAAATAGTCGTTGGATGGCGTCGCCAGGTTTGTTTATATTTCAACAATGCTTCTGTCGTTTTCCAGTAAGAATATTAATACTAGTAGCATTAGCCAAGTTAGCATTCTCTCTAATTTAATTGTACTTTGCTGTAGGATTAAGAAGGTGTAGTAAGACAAATCATCTCGCGATACGCTCCGTATAGTACCTATTTGAAGTAATTTTCGTTCCTTACTTTCGCATTTAGCAGCCTTTTCTGTGTTGCTAGCTTGTTCCTGTGTTGCTTTTGCCCAGACCTACACGGTCAATTGATTTCGGTGACTTATTCTAGACAAACGGCCTCGGACCACGTGACCCGAAAACTATCGCCGAGGCGAAATATGCTGTCGCGAGTGCTGTCGCATCTTCCGTAGACTGTTCACTGCAGGGCCCTATTTTCTCGTATTTCTATTCGATCGTTGAACCTGCGGATAGAATCGTGAGAGAACTGGACCCCAGCGCAATACAGGAGACTTGACAGGGACCGAGAAAAAAGTTTAATTTATTTAGAAAAGTAGATATATTCTTCGTTTGGCTCAATTCACTTACCCTTCCCTGCGTTCTTCGCGCTCGCTTCGCTAATTTTTTTTTTTCGCGTGCTTTGAAAAATAGAGTTTGTTCATCGGAGTGTTATTTTTTTACCATTGGCTAAATAAAACAGCGACGAATGCAGAAAGAGCCTTTTAACCGACTTTAAAACTGATCAGATGTTTAAAATATTTGAAAGAGTTTTTTGCTCAGGGTTGTTGTGCTAGCTTGTTTGTTTGATTGTTTATTTATTAAAAAACCGTCTTTTGTGCGTACTACAACAACAGCACTTTTTAAACTGAAGAACTTGCATGATTAGAAACACACGCTGTTGTTTCCCAGAGAGTCAAAGTCTTAAACAAACGACCTAATGTGTTTAATGTTATAGCTACTTTCGCAGGAGGGGGAGCGGGAAGGGGGGGGGGGGGAGGGGGGGAGGAGGGAGTTGTTTCTTGAAGAGCTTCACGTTATATCTACTCATACTGCGATATGATTCTATTTCACAGGCAGAAGGAACCGCCTGGACGATACAAGAACTTCCGGCCACGAAGCCACCATGATGATTCCTTTTCTTTCGCGTAGAAGCGGCATCCAAGAGTATTCTTGTTAAAATTTAGCGAAATTTTACAAAAGCAGCTCGTTGGATAGGTGATAGAGAGATTGTGCAACACAGAGAATGAAGAATTTGTCTTCTTAGGACAAACAGAGGACATAAATTCCTACATTGTAGGAAATCATTTTGTTACAAATTGTACATTGAGTTTTTCAGCTCGCGTGCTTTGGTTGTGTATATTTTACTCGAGTCAACAAATATCGTTGAATTAAGAGAAAAGAAAAAAAAATTTTTATTTAAAGATGCTATGCTATTTATATTAATAACTTAAACGAGCAAACAACGTCAAGGGAGTTTAAAGTGTGATTTGTAAATATTGTAGACGGAGAGGCGTCAAGGTTCTTGTTTTGTTTTTGTGGGTGTTTAGAAAATACTGTTGTTCACAAATCATTGGAGTGATTAATTCAAAAGACCGTTAAAAAAAAATAAATAAAGTTCCAACATTATTATCCTTACAGAAAATTCTCGTCATAGCTCAATCTGGCGATTTTTGAAGAATTAAAATTCGCCACACTAACTTGTCAGAGGTGGTTGTCGCGAAATCATAACTTTTCAAAACAAAGTTTGACATATTTTTTAAAATTACAACTTTCACGTAAAGATCAAAGTTGATTTTAAACGAGAGAGAGAATATTTTCGCCTTACGATATAATGCCAGATAAAAGCAGTTTAGTAGTCACCAACGAACTTTATAAAGTTTTTAAAACGTTGCCAACAATTCATGTGGAGAAAATACATTCTGTGACATGGTCGTCAATGTTGTTGTAAGTTGTATCCGAATTAAGGTGTTGAGCAAAAGAGTTTAACTAGAGCGAAGCATCGAGAAATGTTTGGTTTAGTTACTAATAATATACATGAAAAAATTGCTCTATTTTGATTAGCTGAGAGCAGTGCAGTTCAAGTGTAACACCAGTGCAAATTACACATCGTAATTCTGGATATCATTGGCTGGAAGACAATGGAAAATTTTCTAAGCCAGTGATATCACGTAAAATGATGACAAAAATTTTGTGCGGAAAGTTTCAGTAAAGTTTCCTCGAATGAGAAAAAATTTCTTCAACAAAGATCTTCGGCACTTCTTCCAAGCGAATTTTTCCATGTTTATATTATCATAAGGATTTTCTCGTTCAATTTGGAATAATTTACACTGTGAGTTTTTCACTGAAACCCTGACGTTGCACTCGCGGAAGCGGCTCGTGCAATTGCAGCTTCTTGCAAATCAGTTGCAAATTGAACTCGAAACAGTATGATGACCTGTACAAACTAAAAATTCGCAGTTTTGCACAGGAATTCAAATGCGAATGCTGTAGACAAGGCAGACTAATTTATTTCGTAAGTTGTTAGCCCCCCCACTTGTTACTGACTTTTGTTTTGCTTTTATTTTTCTTTTAAAAATAAATAAATTTTGCTGTTGTGTGAACGGCTAAGCAGAGCTGATTTCATTGGAGGTCTTCACACTTTCACATACTCAGATCTTTTTTGTAGCTTGCGGGGACGAAATTTGCCCTAGAATTTCGTGCGATCCCATCAAAACGTTCCCTTTTTAAAAAAGGCCAGCTACCGTTTATAGCTTTGGAATTTTTTCGGCTTCGTGTAAACTGTGTAGAGGGAGTTTTTTTGGTTTTTACATGGGTCGCCACTCAAGCCACATTTCTTCAATTTATACTGGCGCCTGTAGTTATGTCGTGAAGAAACATGCGTGAAGTAAGTTATTTGTCAATTCTCGGAATTTTTGTGTTAGTATAAACAAGACCTTCGTATTCGTTAGACGCTGGAAACGTCAACAAGATAGAAGAACGAAATAAAGTATTAATTATCAAGCTGTATCGCTTGTCATTGTCTCGGATTTCTGGGAGATGTATGTTTCTAAGTCAGTCGCGCCCTAAGCGTGCACTAAGTGTTTAAGTGCGAGTTGAATTTGCCTGGTTCCTGTACGGCTTTCTCCGAGGCCTTCACGGTCAATTGACGTTCCGAGACGAACGGAGTACCACGTAACGCACAACGAATGGCCGAAAGCGAAATACTGAGGCCCAGGAACTAGGCAAGAGTTGAACTGCAGTTCCGGCCAAACAATCAAAGATTTTGATTAACCCATAGCCACTTTGCATAAATGGCGTCTAAATTTGAATAACAATACTTGGTACATCCATAGCCTCACACTCATGTGAAGTTTCCTTTGTCTTGAAACATGAACGTGAGGCTAAGGATGTACCAAGTATTGTTATTCAAATTTAGGCGCCATTTATGCAAAGGGTCTATTACATTCACACCTCATGGATATATTTGACAACGCCTTTTTCGACATTTGGGCATTTTTAGCATGGATATCAGCTAAATAGACTTCTTTAGCTTGGGCGGTTTGTTTTCCCATTGTAGACCACGTGATGATACTCTTGAGAATTCTTGCTTTCAAATTTTCAAATAGTCCCGTGTATATGAATGAATAATTTTAAGATGGACAAAAGAAAAATCCTCCAGAGAATACCACGTGTTCTACAATGGGAAAACAAACCGCCCAAGCTAAAGAGGTCTATTAGCTCCAATATATCCAAAAAGGCATTTGCAACATAACAGCATTCCTTCACTTTTGTGCGGACAATTTAGGGCTTTGAGCAGGCCAAGAAAAACCTGGGCACCAGTCCCTTGACCGCCCAATACCCAGAGCACATGCCAACAGGCTTAGCCTGCGAACAGGCTCACTTGTTTAGGCAGGGTATCGCGGGCAAAGGAGCTGGCGAGAAGAATGGGGCTTCGCCGGTTCTCGGTTCTTTGTCGCCTTTGACCGTGATACCCTATCCAAACAAGTGAGCCTGCTCGCAGGCTACAACAGGCTGTGCCAATGCAACCATGTTCTGCTGAATCAGAGCAAGGATTTCATCATTAGAAACTGTTTGCAATAACCAAGCCAGGGCAATTACATTTAGGCATCCCTCATGCCTCAATAAAACAAGTGCTGAAGATAACTTTTCCTGCCTAATAGTGAGATTTTTAAAGCCTTGAGCATAAACATGTTAGTGAAAACTTTGAACATGTGTAAAACCTTTGTCACTATTAGTTACATGTACAGAAATGAATCATTCCTTTATATATTTTCAAGAAGGCTAACTATCAAAATCAGACAAAACTTCAAAAACTGAACATTTTATTAATGAATCGTTACATATTTATATAGTGGCCTAAATTGCTCAATTCACAAAAAAGAAATTTATATTTTTTACTCTTTTAAGCAAACGTTTCAAGACAAATGCAACTGGTGAGCTTCACAAAATGAACCTATTCTTCAAATCACTTGGGCAAACAGACCAAGGATAGCCTTCTATCTGAATACATATTGGATTCAATTTAATTTGTACACTGTTCCTAACACAGATTGTGTCCATGCTAGGCTATTCATTATTTTGCTTTAGTTCTTTGGTTTCTGTTGGGAGGTGTGTGGAGGCTGCTCTCTTGACCCCCTGGGTGGGACGGACAGGTGGGTTGTTTTCTGCATTCTCTTCATCACTACTGTCATCATCGGAGTCACTGCTGTCGTCAGCTTTGTCACGAGTGCTCCTTGAAGAAACCTGTCAAGAAAACCAGTTTGGCGAGCTGATGTTTAGGTTCATCATCCTCTGTCTGGGTGGTTACAATTGCAATCTTTCAAATTTCCAGCCAAGAAATAATACAATGGACAAGTAGCCCCTTAGCTGTGTTCTATAGAATCTGGCTGGTTCTCTCATTGTTTTGTATTCACTGATAGGCAACAGTCGCACATATATGTATGCCGCTCTTGAAAATGAAAATTATTTTAGTCTAAAAATATGAAAAATTGTAGGCTTTGTGGTGGAATCCTTTGGAGTGTCCACTAAAACGTTAAGACTACCAACCGCATTTTGTATGTTTGATAGCCAACTTGGCTACACCTCATAGGCTATTCCCTCATAGAAATTTAGGGCTTGTAGTTGAAATTACTACATATGGAAATAGCTAAGAGTTAAAATAGCAGTGCATTCAGAAGCAGAGGTTGAGACTTAATTCCTTCTCTTCTCTCAGGGCTTGCCAGTCATCTGGTACAAGCAATACCCAGTAGTAATGATTCATTCTCACTTGCCTGATGAGCAAGGACCTGAGCAAGTCACCTGGAATCATTATGAAATATAAAGGGAACTGGTCAAAACAATTATACCCGAACAGGACCCACCTTTGGTGTAGGAGGGGGGTTCTCAAAGACACCATCTATCTTCACATATTACCAACCACATTTTACTGGCTTTTAAATTTGAGTTGACACAGGAATATTCAGCTAGCAAGAGTCGGCATTACTAGACAAACAAGAAAAGTAGGGTTTGAATCTCACTGTAATTTTTTACTGCTGGAGAGAGGGGTGGCTATGCAATAAAGACACCATCTTTTGACGTTAAGCAAGGGGGGTGCAGGCAGACACCACCAACTATTTTGTTGTTTGGTGGGTCCTGTTCGAGTGTAGTAGTTTTGACCACTTCACTAAGTGAGTTAAGACTTGCCCAGGGTAAGCAAGATTTGAGAGCTGCTTGTCTGAAGGGCAAGCTTGAAGTCAATTTTTTTTTTTCGGAGCCCATCCTTTGGGTGAATAGGGCCGAGGCAAAATTCAAGAAATTTTTGCTGTGTAAAATACAATGTATGTATAGGCTCTCAGAGTAGACAGAGAATGAAGCAAAGATAGTGTCACCCCTATTATCGTTAATTCTACTATACTCCTGGTACCTGGAAAAAAACGTAAACATTATTTGATAATACTTCATATGGCTCTGTCAACAACGTTAAAACATTTCTAACAGTACCTTTACTGAAGCAGCTGTTACTTTGTTACCAGTTGCATACTTCTGAGTCCATTCTTTTGCTTTTTCAAGAAACTGTGGCTTGTTGTACTTGAATTCATTAGACTGCAGGAACAAAAATATTTTAGAATGACATGCAATACAAGTACATGTATGTATAAACTTTCATTTTGCAGAGTGGCATGCATAGGTAGCCTGCAAAGCAGAGCTGAGCGCAAAACACAATACACAAATGCATCATCTACTACGAACATGAACCAACATAGCCTTTTTCAATCCCACATTCCCCAGCCATTTTGGGCTCAATCCACTCATCCTCTCCCACTCAGAATAACTATTCTGATTCCAGAATTGGAGTTGCAGCGATCTCTCTGTGTAATGTCTGTAACTTGTGATTTTCTGTTTTTCATTCCACATTCTATTGTCAATTTTAAAACTATCTGGCATCCCACCTATCAAAATGAGCAAATCCCACTCCAACCGGGGTATTTTTGTTGCATTTCACCATCAAAATTTCTGTCCTCCCACATCCTGCCAAACATATGTTGGACCCTCTTTGCACAAAATAGACACGACCTGATCTGAATAACATGGCCTGACATGTATACATTTGTATACTAAGAAACATCATTTTTTATTAAGTCATATAATTCAGGGCTAGAAAAAAACTTGAATTCCTGCAGCTAATGCCCTTGAGACTTGTGTCTCTCAAATATTGCTTGCCCTGGTTGAGTCTTAGCTTGCCCTTTTAAAATGATTAAGTCGGCAAATGACATGCCTGATCCCTTAATCCAATGGACACGTGAGAATGAACAGGTACTTGCCATACTTGTCCTGGATAATAGGATGGCACTTTTTTTGTCAGAGCCCTGTGATTACTTATAATACAAATGAAATAATAATTACAATTTCGGCATCAAGTGGATCCTCTGGGTTTGGTTCTGCCATCAGAAGTTGGATCGATGTCAGAACAGTTGAAATGTTCCATGCTGGTTTCCATGCTCCCTGTAAACATTTCAAAAAATGGTGTTAAGCATGGGAATGTTATCACTATTAACAATTTCCATAGTCCAACTTGAAACTATGTGTAATGGATATCAAGAGTGAAAAACACAGAAACTGCTTCAGCCTGATGCTCTGCTAAAGAACGCTGGGCTGTGTTTAAGAAGTAAAACTGCCATCAGTGGTTTCACCATGATACTGGAAATATTGTCACTGCATTGTCATCCTTGGATCAAAAACTGCATCCCATCACACTGATAGCGTAGACCTCAGGATATCATCAGCTTGCCTCTCTCATTTAATAATAGATTCATCTGCAGCGGGAGATACAACAAATGGCTTGTCAAGTGTCTTGCCCAAGAAGACAAAATGTGACCACAGACAGAATTTCAACCTTGACTGCTTGAACAGGAGTTTGGCTAGTGCAATAAAAATTACATGACATTGTACATTGTACTGTTAGCCCCACGATTCCAACAAATGTGTTCCACTTCTAGTATGTATGCAAAAACGTTAGATACCTTTGGAGGCATTTGAAGAGTGTCAAGACAGATGCGGCCATTTCCATCAATGTTCGGATGATAGATTTTAGTAACAAACCGCACTTTAGGAGGGTAAAATGGGTATCTGCAAATGCCAAAAGGATGATTATTGCATTTCTATTTTAGTGCATTTATCACACTTTATAGTGTACAATTTTACAATAATATTATACTAAATTTACCTACATATACATCACTAAAATTACTTACAATTTATAATAACTAGCAGCAATGCTTACAAAACGATAGGCTAGCATTACTTACAGTTCTAACATTACAACAAACAGCTTGAGCACTCTTTTTTTGATGCATTGTTTCAAATTATTTAGTGTGTCTGTTTTCTTTGGCGTTTTACGTATTTATCAACTCTGCAAGTTGCAGATTAAGCCTATTTTTAAAATCATAGGAATTGTATTCTTGAATGCTATCATAGAGCCTATAAAGGAAAATTAAGGTATCCAAGAACTTACCGGTACATGTTTTTGGTCAATCATTATACAATGTAAGTGCTTCACACAAAGGGATTAAATAAATAGTAATGTACATAATTATATACAGAGTATCGTATGCACCCAACCTCTCAGGAAGTTGAATTTCCAGCTTAAATGAGCCTCCACTATAGGGTGTTTCTTTTGAACCTAAGATTTCTAAAAGAAAAAAAAACACAAAACTTACATGTATCCAGTCTTCAACACTTAACAAAACTTGACCTGATAGTAGGCATACATATTTTATTTTTCTCAGCATACAGTATTGCTCTCTCCTATGCAGAAATTGTTAAGCACTCATTATAGAAATCTGCTGTGCAAAGTGTCAGTGCAGTCACAAGGTCAGAAGGATCCATTGGGCAGTGAACCTCTGCCATCACTTTCCATAATATTTTATGCCTGCACACGCACCTCTTGGCAAACTCTCCCCTCAAAAAACCCTTGTGAGCCTCTGCAGAAGAGATTGGGTATACAGTACAACCCTTGCAAAGCAGGAGCATGCGTCAGTGGTTAAGGATTTTTTTCTCTCTCTACCTTATGCACAGGTTATTTGGCATCTGGTAGAGATTCTGGCATACACAAAACATTTTACAGCTTTTTAAGCACATCATCAACCATTTGATCATGTTCTGGTTGAAAGCCATGAAATGTTTGACAAATCTACAAGTAGAGATCTTGAGCAAGTCTTCAGACAGTTCGTCTTGAGTAGAAAAATGTCCCTGGGGGAGTATAGGACATGATTGATGGAAGTTAAAAGATGGCTTTCTCTTGTAGCCGGGTATAAAAGACTCTCTGGTTGCCTAATAATTAACAATTATTCTTCTCAATCTCGATGAATAGTGGCAGAATATTTACCGAGCCGCAAAGCGGCTCGGTAAATATTCTGCCACTATTCACCGAGATTGAGAACAATAATTGTTTTAGTATATACACAGGAAGTGATCTCAACAACATTTCAGAAGGAAACCATTAAAAATCGATTTAATTGGCCTCTCAATTCATGCTCGGAAAACGTACAAGCTGTACAAGCATGCGCGAATTCGCGAAACTATTTACAGAATCTTTGAACATGGAAAATCTATAGTTAATCTTCGAAAAAACCTCGTGACAGTCTAGAATAATGGTCCTTAAACACCGTTCAAATCAGTGTGAATCAAAAGTATACTTTATTCAAAAGTATGCTCTATTTTTGTTTGGCTCACGCATTATTCACTCGGTAGGGGGTGAATAATGCTCATTAGCCAGAGATAGCGAACCAATCAGATTGCTTAAAACACCAAGATCACTGAGTGTGTATATACTAATAATTATTATTGTAGGGCATTATTCTCCCACAATTCAATTATGGGTGCAAATTGCCATAATATAAAGAACTTATTAACCTTAAACGTTTGGTCTTAACAGAAACGTCTCAAACCTTGACCTTGCTATCACTTGGCTAATACAGCAAGGTCTCAGTCTGAGATTTTGCTTGTAAAGACCTCACTCTTGGTTAATAAGTAGTTAATTATAAAATAAACAATAATAACAATGATAATAGGAATCTGCAGTGACATATCCTATGGAGAGCTCTTTGTCCACTTTGTCCACCACTTAACCATTCATCCATGAAGCATGCACGACAAGTCTCCCCGTGTATGCCTGGTTCAGTTTCTCTTACATAATAATTTTTTTTACTGCAATTTCAACCTGTGGCACGGATTATCGTCAACATGGAAGCCTGAGATTGATTTAGATGACCATGTGTTCACCTCTGTGTGTATTTCTTTAGCATTTGCAATCTCCTAGTTTTCGACACTGAAGCAGTCATACCGCATACAGTGGTGAATGTTTACCTGCTATATAATTTATACAGGTAAGTTACTCTAGTTTTCGTAGTGAATTAGCGTCTCCTTTAGCTACATGTAGCGCCCTCCAGCGCTCCAGACTCAAGAAGTTCTTGGGGGAATGTCAGCATTCTTAAATGGCACGCCAGTCAGTCTATGATAAACTTAGGACTATAAACCAATGAATAACACGAAATCAACTCCAAACCTGCTTGCAGCTTATCAATTTGGTCATCAACCGGCCAACATGAGATTCCAGGCGGTGGTTCCTTCTTTAGAATGCTAAGTTCTCGCTGCATGCGGGTAGTTCTCTGCATCTTGATACCGAGAACTTAGCTATCTAGAACAATTTGAACAACTTAAAATTCTCCCCCTTATTATAAACAGCCAAATAGACGTTGATAATGAGAACTGTTTACAGCACAGAAAAGTCAGCCATGTTTGAAAACACGCGCGAAAGTGACACTGTAAAAGGCATGGGCCATTTGATCACGTGACAGGTCCCTGGCTTCTCGAATAAGGAACAAAATGGCTGGAGTGGGAATGCTGAGATGAGCTAAGAAAGCAAGATTTAAAGGGAAAACATCGGTTTTAAAAAATCTGTGATGCGACGAAATGGCCAAAGGAACAACGGTTCGACAAAGGGATAAAAAGAAATCTCACTCGACAAGTAAGAATTTCACGGACTCTACAGTTGGCAGTGCTATTTCGCCAAACAACGAGAATCTTCACAACCAAAATCTTTGGAGATATTGTGTTTTTGCCATTCTACTGTCAGTTGGCAGCGTTTCACTGTTTTGTTTGAAAGATACTGAGTTGTTTTCTCGAACATGGAGATCGATCCAAGCTTCGCACGCATTTCACAGCAGTACAGATCAAAACAAGGAAGAACTTCCGTGTAACTTCGGAGACAATTTTACCGTTGATCGCCGCTCTGATCTAAGCCTGGAGGAGTTCATCCGCTGCTACGATGCCAAAAGGTACCTAATGTGAGGTCAATGCAAGATTGAGCATGACTTTGCTTGTTGCAATTGTTTGTCTGTCCGTCTGTTTGTTTGTTTGTTTGTTTGTTTTCTGGGGGCTTGGTGGAAGATGGTAAGAGGAATTGAGAATCGCTGCAGGACCCAACCATCCATGGTGGTGTTTATTCTACCTTTGAAGTCTGTAATATTGATGGGTACTGTGCAATATTGCTTGATGTTATACCACCTGTTGATCACAATCATGGTCATGTAGGTAGAGAGGGGTACGTGTGTATTTTGCCGTGCGAGGAGGGCGCTTTCCCTTTCTGGTCTCAAAATCTGTGACTGGGGATGAATTTTAGGACCTCACCGGCGGCATTTTGAGTTGTTGTGGCTACATACAAAATTACCTTGATTGAAAGAAAGCTTAATTTAATACAACTGTAGTCTCCTAAGATAGAAAAAGACCAAAGAGATAGTAATAAATCATAACAAGGATAGTAAAGGATGGAGAAGATTAACAGGGATTTTAAGCAACAACCTTGAAAAATCTAGCCTGAACATTTCAAGATGTGCTAGAGTAGATCTAGTCAAGGCCAAAAATTTTCCAGTGTCACTATGTATTACATGTATCTTCAAATGGAATTTTCTGTCTTTTTTTTTTTTTTTTTTTTTTGCAGACCAGTTGTTATAACAGATGTTGTTAGAAACTGGAAAGCTATGAACTGGACTAAATCATTTCTTGTCAGTAACTATGGAGACAAGAGAGTATCAATGAAGGCCACAGAGGTTAGATGGTGTATTTTAATACACAAGGCTAATTTAAAAATAATATTAGCCTTGAATGTATCAATTGTGCACAATGTACGACCATCCAGTATTGTCAACTTAACAAATTGATGTCAGTTTTTCATGCATCTGTCATGTTATTGATGATGAATTTCATCATAACATTGTCAAAGTAGCTGTGGATCCACAAGGCCATAGCCGAGTGGATCCGCAGATTACTTTGACAATGTTATGAAGAAATTTATTGTCAATAACAGGACAGACGCATGAAAAACTGATTTCAACACGTTTTTTGCAGTAACAAATTGTCAAATCGTCCGCTCTTACTTGTCGACGCATCACATAAATTAGCCTGCGAACAGGCTCCCGGTTCGGTTGGTTTAGGGTGAGATAGATGAGTGTACTCTAGGGCAAGCGGGACGAGCCGAGAGCGGTCTGGTGAGGAGGGAGTGCGCAGGGGAGCCTGTAGACATTCCATTGATGCCGCCATTCCATGATACCAGCTCCTGGTATCAACATCTGATTGGTTGAATCGATGACTGTAGACAGCTCTGAGATAAATAATTGACAGATCTTGATAACTGCTTGTAAATAAGCATAATTCTTGCCGAGACCATCAACAATGGCTTCTGTGTGCAATGCACAGTTCACTTATGACGAATTTGAAGCGGCTTTGAGCAATTCTTTGCAACATTTTCGTCATTATCTCTTATTTGAAACATGAGCAGAAGCTATGCCTGGAAACTGTGGCGTAGAAGCGTGTTGTTTTCGGAATTCTACAGACTGGTTTCGGGAAGAGCCTAATTTTTAAATTGCTGCAGCGTCTGTGATGGTAAATAAAATAGACAGGCCAAACACGACTCCTACGGTTCGTGCCATTTGTAGATTTGCCGTTTATTTTTCGGTATTTCGACCTTTTGTCGCTTCACTCTTGTTCATGAAAGGCATTTCGTATTGTGTTATAAGGAGAAAACTAGAGCTGTTAGATCGTGCTAGGCAGCAAATTTTAAGAAGTCATATAGGTCTGCATGATTTCCGCTGTTATCTGCGTGTTGCTTCGTTGAGTTTGACACCTCTATAATTTGCCATGTGTTAGTGTATTGTTTTGGCTCATTTCTATTGCAAGATTTGTTTTTTAAGTCTCCAAGTATTTGCTTTTAAGGGACAAAATATGACATTTACCGTGAACGTGTTGCTTACTTGCATATTATATTGTGACGCCGGGCCCGGCTATGATTAGAACTGTTTGCAAGTACAGTAGGTAGATTCTTATCACGGGTGTCATATTTGCCCACCTAGGTTTTCCTTCGTAGCTTTACTTCGAGAAAGCTATAGGCTTGTCTAGAGAAATTCTAATGTTTCTTGCAGCTATCCGATCGAGCTTATGTTCCTGGAGCTCGATGTATAGGTTTATTTCTCCTTTGATTGTGCTAGTGCCACAGGATTTAAATTTAACTCATTACGCGCAAGTCTGTCGACTGTGTTGCGTGTTGTATATGCCATTGTTCGTTCGGCTTAGTTCTACTTGCCGCCTAGCACGATCTAACGGCTCTAGTTTTCTCCTTTTCTCGTAGGAGTCGTGTTTGGCCTGTCTCCTTTATTTACCATATTACGGAAGATTGTTTTAAAAAGCCGATTCATCAGCGCAGGGAAACCCATCAATTTTGACAGGCTTAATTACCTCCTTGACAGATATGTAACAGGCTAATCACCAAGGGGCGGAACGGTACATTGAAAACAGTGTCTACAGGCTCCCCCGCGTCCCACTCGCTCGCCGAATTTTTTTTCCGACCTCGCTGGGAGCCTGTTCGCAGGCTACACATAAATTATAAATTCATGTGTCTGTCTGTATATTTGACAATAAAAATAAGCCAATGAGCACGCAAGAATTTCTGGAGTTATCGTAAAATGACATTTTGCACTTCATGGCAACCAGAAGTGGAACATGCTGTTGACCTGTATGTGTGCTCATGCAAAATCCCTTTGAACTGCAGGGTCCTTTAAACAAAGCCAAGAGTTTTGCAGTGCCTTTAAAGACTTTTGCAGAACACATACATGAAGGCCAACCTGAGATGTGGACATATCTGGAAGATGAGCTGTTTATAGAAATGAATCCAGAACTGAGAGAATATCTTGGGCAGCCTGTGAGTAGCAGTAACTGTTAATTATGATTTTAATATTTTTCTTACTACTTTGTGTAGGTTTGCATATTAAGTACCTGTTAACATACAGATTTAGCATTTATAATGGTGATACTGTAGGACTGAGTGGAGTACAATTCAGGGAGTAATCGGGTGAGTAATTTCAATTTGTTATTAAAGGGGCATTGTCAAGATATTTGGCAACTTTATAAAAAGCTAGAAGGTGCCTTCACATCAATTGAATTCCAAACCTAATGATCTAGTTTTGTTATCAAAGACTATTTGAAGGTACTAAAACTGTTTCCTGTCGCCTGTCACTACGGATGGCACGGATGGAAAAGGATTGAAATTTGAAAAAAGTGGCCAATTTTTTCAAGTTTTGATGCCACGAGTTCCAAAAAAACTCTAGAAATCTATTATCGTTAGCCCTCTCTGATAAAATTCATTTGATATCTTAGTCGTAGCTTTACAGAAGCTTTTTGTTCATGATAAAGTTAATGATTTTAGCACAGAATTGACCTAAAACAGCAAAATCCTCATGACAATACCCCTTTAAGAGCGCAATTACCCCTGAATTGTATGACATGAAGCCCTGTTACCAATTATTAATCATAACTATTAACAAAATTCGATAAGAAGATAACAGTTGTAGTACAAACTATTTGACAGGTTAATACATGTATATTCAACTTTGAAGGTGGATGCTGTAAAAGATAACCCATTCAAGTGCAACTACGCGCTTGATGATGCATACTGCCCAATTACTCAGGCATGACGTGTACAACTGTCCAATTACAAGCTCATGATGTGTTCAACTGTCCAATTAATGCTCTTATCAGGGCTGCTGATGACCAATCAGATTCGAGAATTTTGTTATAGTTTCGATTATTATTATAATAATTGAAGGGGTGAGTGCAAAACGGTGCTAAGTGACGATTTAGGTGGTTTTCTTTTTTTCTGCAAAAGCGCCTGAAATTTTGCATGCCGCTTTCAATTGAATAGAAAAACATTACCCTGTATTTTTTTTCGCTGGTTTGCTCTTCGTTTTCGAGATATTACGTATGCAAACAACCCTCCGTGATCTATTGTTGAACGAAAAACAAAAGAAACCTTTTGTTTCGCTAAAGCATCAAGTCACTATAACACAATAATTTCTCACCGCCGCTTCGTTAGCTCAAGGGGATAACGCGCCGAACGAAGCTGATTCGAATTTGTTTTGATGTGACACTCGAGGGCTCGATTCGAGGTCGGTGAAATCTTCTTTTTTTTTTTTTTCGTTGTTGTTTTTCTTCTTCTTTCAAAATCCTTCTTCGTGTCTTTGTAACTGAACTGCCGTTTTCACTGGTAGGGATTTTTTTTTAGCTGCCTTTGTGACGTCGAGTTTTGGCGCGCAAAGCATCGATTACTTCGATAACACAAATTCAGAGCTTACCTGTTAGTTAAGCAGAGTTTGCTCGTTATTTCCAGCGATATTTGAAGCTTATTCGAGGAATATTTGCGCCCGCCTGGTAGGAGATTTGGCATCATTAAGCCTTTGACCCTCGTTAAGTCACCCAGCATTGCTCAAAGAACCGTCCGCCGTTAACTTAGCCATTGAAGAACAAGTGAGCCAGGCGGTAGAGTCTAGAAATGCTTCTTCTTCCAAAACAAAGCATCCGTCCTGGACTTATGGCTCATTTGCCAAACTTCGGCGTGTGTCAGTTTTGGAAATTAGAACTGCTTTCTAGACTCTTATTATTTTCTTGAAATCAGCCATCCAACAACCTTCGCTGCAAAAATTTCTGGGATATCCCATAATAATCTTTCATACGTAAAGCGCCGTGAGCATTGTGTGCGTGACTTATAGCTCGCCTTAGTGTGTGACTCAGACACGGCCGGGGACTGGCGAGAAAGGCCAGGCAGCAAAGTCCTTGAAATTTGACCTGTACCGAGTGTAGAGTTGAAAAGTTGCCGGCTAAATTAAACAGATTGAAAGCCATTTTTACGGGCCAAACAGAAGCCAAAGACAAATCGCAGGTGGGTTAAATTGGCAAGCAAGCGTTCCGTGAGTGTGTATCGTGGATTTCCGAGCAGATGATTACTTTGAGTTGTGACAGGATCGAGCCCGCCGCGAAGAAAAAACTGAAGAGAAAGAACGCCTGATCGCAGGTTAGGAAGAAGAAAACTTCAGCTCAAATGTAAGTTTTGCTTTGTATTTCAGCGTTCCTTTGCTGATAAATTTTCCGTTTCATATGCTTTCTTTCGGCATGAGCAGCATGTTAGCTTAAGGCTTCCTCTTTCAGTGTTGTCAGAAATAATCATTTCATGGAACGAGCAGTTTTTTACCAAAAAAAATAATTTCACGTAGAAACATTTAAACATTTAAGTCACTGACGTAGCCGATTTGCAAAACGTTCAGCCTCTATCTCTAGGCACTATTCATTGACTTGATTTACGCATCGATTCGTGCACTAGATTTCCTAAGTCGAGATTGTTTTCCTTGGCCTAACACTGCGGTAACACTAACGTATCTTGACCTTAACTCTAACCTAATACGAAGCGCTAACCCTAAGCAATAACGTTAACCTTGAACGCTAGCCCTAAGCCTAAAAAATAAGCGCTAGCGCTAACCCTAAGCAATAACTTTAACCTTGAACGCTAGCCCTAAGCTCAAAAAATAAGCGCTAGCGCTAACCCTAAGCAATAACTTTAACCTTGAACGCTAGCCCTAAGCCTAAAAAATAAGCGCTCAGTAGCGCTAACCCTAAGCAATAACTTTAACCTTGAACGCTAGCCCTAAGCCTAAAAAATAAGCGCTCAGTAGCGCTAACCCTAAGCAATAACTTTAACCTTGAACGCTAGCCCTAAGCCTAAAAAATAAGCGCTCAGTAGCGCTAACCCTAAGCAATAACTTTAACCTTGAGTGCTACCCCTAACCCTAACAAGAATCATACTAACCCTAACCTTGTTCCGTAACCCTAACCTTCAACGTTAACCCTAGTTTCGAGCGGTAACCCTAACCCTGACTCTAATAAAACTGGGAACTCTTAACCCTAGGAGTTAAAGTCAGCATTTGAAAAAAACTTCAAAGAGAAACAACGCTAATAGTACTGTGTAACAAAGCAGTTCCAAAAGACGCGGACTGTGACATGCAAGTGTTTTAGCATACTTTATTTCTGGAATACGCAATAGAAACGAGGGGAAATAAGTGCAAGGCAGTTTTCTACAGCTATAAACAAATTGGCATGCGAAGTTTGCAGCTGTGTTGGCCATGTTCGATTTCAGCGAAAAATCTAGCGGACATTCTTGCACGTGGCCTTTCAACTGAGCTTACATGCTGCGTGAAATGAACTTTTCACGGTTCTCTAAGTGAAATCAAAGTCCTTGCGCGGCGCGATAATGTGAAGTCAAAATTTCAACTGTCCGTAAATGACCTGAAATCAACATTGTCTAAAGCTTGCGCGTTGCGTAAAATTAACATTTGCCTGTAACTTGAGTGAAATTAACGTCTTTGCGGTCGCACGTTAACGTGGAATCAACATTCTAACGGTTTTTACCTCAAATCAGCATTTTTTTCAAGGTTGCACGCTGCAAAGATCAATATTCTGCGGGATTTTAAGTGAAATTACTGTCTTTGCAGTCACGTGCTGGCGTGACAACAAATACAAGTTTTTGCATACGTAATATCTCGAAAACGAAGAGCAAACCAGCGAAAAAAAATACAGGGTAATGTTTTTCTATTCAATTGAAAGCGGCATGCAAAATTTCAGGCGCTTTTGCAGAAAAAAAGAAAACCACCTACGATCGTCACTTAGCACCGTTTTGCACTCACCCCTTCAATTGTACAGGTACTTTTTGATAACATTCACACTGAGAGTAAAAACTGGATTTTAACAAAATTAATATATATTATGCAGACTACACAACTAGGTTTTGCTCCTGCAGCTGAAAAAATAAGTTGTCAAGTCTAAGGGCTATATTTTGAAGACTGCATTTGTTGTACTGTACTGTAGCTTACAGCATCCTAAAATTTTAAACAGAAACTTGACAGCTTCAGAAAATATGCACTTTTAAAATTTCATACATGTAAGATATGGGGAGTCCATCAAATACATAATTATATAAATATTTTTAATTTGTAACTTGTCTTATAAAGATTGCTCACTGGTATTGCCATAAAAAGACTGTTTTCTGTAAAATATTTAAAATTTCCACAAGGTTTTTGGAAACACAATGTTTGATTTTTTATCTTACATTTTTCTCCTGTTCAAGCAGTTGCTTATTATAATTATTATCATAATTTGTAAGTAGGATTCACTTATTCAGGTAATATTTTAAACTACATGTAAAACATTTGGATTTCTCCCAGGTCTATCTGAAGGAAGATTTTTTCCAGTTGTTACCAAAAGAGATTCAACCATGGAATGCCATGCTTTTGTGGGGTACAGCTCATTCAAGGTCATCTCTTCACATAGGTACAGTACTACTAAATAAATGTACTTTATGTAGTGTATTCTCTGTGTGTATAAGATCATTATTTAGGGGCAACAACCTAAAATTTAAAAAGTGTCTATTGTCACTGCGACATGTTTTTTTTTACAAGTGATACTTGTAAATTAATTAGTGGGCCTAAATTTCAATGTCTTTATAAGGATTACATGATTGAAATATTAAAATAGCGAAAATGCATGGATTTCTTACATCGATCTGTAGAAAACATTCAATGGGGTTCATTGTTTTCTGCAGACACATACACTCCTATGTCAGGCCTTCTGATATTACGCGATGGTGTGATTTCGCACAATCGACCTCAAAACGCGTCCGATCGCACAATTCACAAAAAATCGCATAATTCACAAAAGATCGCACATTAATCACAAAATCAACCATAAATAAACAATTTTCTTAAAAAGTCCCGCATAAACACGCCTTTTTTTAAGATGATTTACCTTGAAAAAAGCCCTAAAAAACGGCTGTCACCTTCGAAAAACAATTTCGTAAACATTCGAAATTCAAGTTGTTATTTTGCATGTCGGGGCCCTGGTACGAGTCTCATTCTTAAAGAGTTGGCTATTGGTGTAACAAACAAACCCTTTGTTTGGGTTAGCCAATCAGAATGGCTGAAATGTGAAACAGATATGAAAAATAAGCGAAGTTGTCAGTCGTTCGGCAAAATGTAGTTTCTTTCGTTGAAAACCGATAAAACCATACTCATGGATAAGTTTGTAGTGAAAATGCCCGCTGTTTCTGCGACCAAGAAGGCAAGTTCCCACCTTCCACCTTATATGACAGCTCACGATCGAGCAAGAAAGTATCCCGAAGGTACGTTCCACGTGGACGATGGACTGTCTCGTGTTGTTTTGCTTATCGTGCAATATTGTTATAGACCATCTCCGAAAGTCCGTGGTGGACAAGCACCTCGAGTCAGCAATACACAGAGAGTGGAGCGAAACCAAGGAAGCAAACAGCAAACACTAAAAACGGTCTAAATTGCAAAACGTCTGCACAAATTGAGAAGTGTTTAAAAACTGAAAATTCAATGTTATTAAATTGACGATCCTTGAAGAATAAATTGAAAAAGCCAGTTTGCTGTGTTCAGAAATGAAATACTGCACATAAAAACGAAGCGTAAGAAGGTAGTTATAGCATGCAAGAGTATCAATTTTGATCAATGATTTTGCTGCATGTTAGCTGCTACCTTTCCAACTTTTAACGTGGTGCACTGATAGTGCAGAAGACCTTAGTTTCAATTTATCCCAGCTAATGTCAAGATACAATTACTGTTCCTTTGTGTTCAAAATGTCTTCAGGGCAACACAAAATTTTTTTTTCGTCTTCTGAAACCTTATAAAACAAGCTTTAAATTGCTTAGGAAAAAATCACACAATTTACATAATTTATCGCACAATTGGCCTTTCTGATCGCACAATCTCCCCTGAAAATTTCGCATAATTTGCATTTTTTAATTGCACCCTATCAGAAGGCCTGCTATGTACTTTTTCTGCACTTTATTGTGCTTTCTTGAAAGCCCATAAAATTTACACACAGTCAATAATTATCATCAATTTGAATTTATATGTTTACAAGTGGAAATCTAATGTAAGTTTGAAAATGTCCAGGCTTTAGAAATTCACTGCTTATTTGTCTTGCAGGGATACCAGAACTTGCAATTTTCACTAGTAACAGTCTTTGGAACTTACATTACAACTTGCTTCTTTCTTCATGGAATAGATCCTTACAACTGGACTGGTACAAATGCTGTTTTATCAGGGAAAAAAATGTGGAAGGTAAAGTATGAAAGGTTACTGCAACAAGGCTTGTCTATTCTTTGTATTTAGAGGAGATTTTCAGTTTGCCATTGAAAATGTTATGCATGTCTGAGTCTCCAAATTATGAAGGGGAATGTGGAAAAAAAGCCCTATTGTGACTCTTGATGAAATGTCAAATTCCCGTTTTCTGTACAAAGAAGTGAAAACCAATTTGTCAGGAGAATTTTGCTTTCTATCAGATGTCACTTAGGGTCTTTTTCCAAGCACCCCTCACAAGTAAACTTGTAAGTTTTATTTAAGGAAATATTTAATTCTATGATAGTTTCCACTGCATATGCAAATATGTCATGGGTGATTGCTCCTTACCAGACAAGTCGTTTTGACCCAAAAATCTACCCGTTATCATTGGTGGAAACTGAGAAATGTTTCTAGTTCAAAAGGTGATGTGGTTAGAAGAAATTCTATTTGTTGAGAGAGAGATTACTTCTCAGAGGTAAAAAGCATTCTCAATTTCTGGTTGAAAAGTGCATTTGCCACTTTGATATTGCACCTTGTTATAGTGTGATCATCTGTGTGAGTGTGGTTCTGAAAAAGAAAGTTGTTGGTGAATAGTGTTTGTTCAAAGTCAGTTTATTCATGATCATTGATGGTACATGTATTGTCTGTAAGACTTGGGTAACATTTATAGACAGTCTTTGGTCAGTTCTAATAAGTTTCAATCTGTAGATGTTGTTAGTCAAATTTCATAAGTTTTGTTTATGTTGGGAATAATTCATTTGTTTGGTGCCGGTACATGCTCTAAGTTAGTGTACCAGTTTTCATGGGTCAGTCATTGAAAATACATTCAGTCCAGGGATTTACAGCTAAGAGGGGGCTAGAGCTGGGTTTATTTCACTGCTGGTCACCTGAAAGAAAGCTTATCATAAGCCAAAATTTCACTACAAACCAAAGACAAGACAACTTTGAAGGTACACAAACCACAAAACCAGCTGGGCTCGTGAATGAGTGTCACGTCATCAGGTGGTTTTCAAGCCTATCAACTTAGTTTGAGTTCATTCTTTTTTCTTGGTCTCTCCTTGC
>JAHPZR010001251.1:0-16079 GCA_019787425.1 Platygyra sinensis
ATTTTAAAAAAAAAATCATGTCAAGATGCAGAACATACCAGTTCTTCCCTACATTTTACGCAGGTGTGTTCCTTTCGAGAAGAGCTATACGCTTTGTATATGTAATCGCATGGGGCCGAGGGCAATTAAGGTAATTCCCCTGAAATAAAAGTGACAATAGATTTTCGTTCAAACTTTGCCCACTGAATATTTATCATATGAGAACTTCAATTTTGAAATAAAAAAGGGGGGTGCCCATACTCATCATGGAGCACTGGGGCATTCAAAATGACCCATTTTGGCATTATTTAACGCTCGTTACAAGAACGCATTCCCAGTAAAAATTGTAAATTTTTGTGACCGAGACTCATGAGAACACGCATTAAACTGGAGTCAATGCATTGTATCGGACACAAATAAACTTTTTAAGTTTGATTTAGACAGAAAGCTGAATCCTTGATTAAAATTTCAACCAAATTTCTTGACATGGTTACCATAGGGCAAAATAGAAAAGACCACAGTTTACTTGCTATTTTCGCTATTTATTCAATTTTCAGCAATAGAAATCAGATCAGTCTTTCCTCAAGCAAAGTTTATGATAAGTTGATTACAATGACTGGAAAAAAAATTGGGGTGCCCATGCTCGTTGGTGAGCTATAGCCATTTTTCAACTGAAAGAGCTCAATATCAAGGCAATTCCGCCATGTTTTCAGTGTGCACGTGCACTAGAGCGCGCTAAATGACGTCATAAATTATGCGCAGAAAGGATGCGCAGTGCAATTGTGAGGAATAACCTTAAGGATTAATTTCACGAGTATTTTCACAAAATTGCCCGAATCGCGAAGCGACTAGGGCAATTTGGAAAACTTTGAAAATACAAGTGAAATTAATCCTAATTGCCCGAGAGCACTTGCGATTACTTGTTTATCACATAAAGGGCAAAATTTTATACAAAGGTTCAAGGTCTTGCCGTCGCGTAAACAGGTTTGCCGGTTGTCATTATTTAACAGGCTAGCAGTAACACGGGGAAAGCCTACTATAATAGTAAGCAAAACACAGCAACTTGGTTCAATTCACTCAAAGCCATTTCTTTACAAACAAAACTATAAGCAATCTAATTTTATTCACCTGTTTTGCGAAGCTTGCAACGGCGTGAAACTACTTGTTCTTCGATCGATGATAGACGTAAACAAGTGTCCAAACGAGCTCTAATAACTTGTTGAATCCAAAACTGTTCTTTCCACTGTGAAAACTTCACCTACCAACGAAATTCACGCTGTTTTTACGCCGATAAAGTGAGCTGTAATACTAATAAGGCGACCCGAAGCAAAACGAAGAAATTAACTTTCAGTTTGGCGGCCATGAAGTTCTGTAATTCTATGATTCATGCAACACCAGCCATCTCCACTCAAACGTTTTTCAGGCTGCGAATCAATGCATTTTTAGTCGGAAAAATCCTTTTGCTTTTCCACCAAAAGACTGCGCTTTGTTGCATGTTGATTCTCTTTCACGTTAACATGAAATAACTGTGTTTAGATCAAAGTCACAAGCGACGAGTTTCTGAAATCGTTTGAAGCGGGAAACCAACTCAATGCAGGCGTGCTCAGCCAATCAGCATCGAGTAATCATGCCCTCTTGATTACCAAAAGTGTCCTCGTGATTAAGGAAAAATGCCCTCTGTCTCAGCCAATCAGCATTCAGTAATTTTGCCCTGTATGTGATAAATACTAAAAAAAATGGTTGTATCTTATCTTATAAGGATCGCTTAATCAAACTGAAGTTATTGACCCTTATTACTGGCTTGCATATGTCGACTTAGTTTTCTTTTTTAAATGTCTTCATGGTCATTGATCTAACTCGTTCATTTAATTACTTTTTTTTTTCTTTGTTACGAGTCAGACGGGTCAAGCGTGCTCAGGGCTGAACTTAAAGATTAGCAATAATCGTACATCAACTTTTCGGGATTTCTAGTTTAATTTGTGGGACAATATACCTAATGATGTTATTGTCTCTTTTAAGCGTAAACTTAAGTCGCTTTACTTCAAGAGACTTTTCAACGTTTTTGATGGCGAAAACTTTCGCAACTTTAAAATAACTTGTCTTAATGTCTCCTGGTAAATACCCTTGCTGCCTGCACTTGTTAAGAAGCCTATTTAGTCTATTTATATTATTAAGTAATATTTTAGGAGAGGGTTGGGTTGATGCATAAACCATGCAGGGGACTTATGTCCTATTGTTTTTGCACCGGTACTGCTTTGTACAGATCCTTAAATTAAATAATTAATTATTCAATTAATGAATTAATAGCTTTGAAGTTATGGAAGAGCATGGTAGAAATGTTAGGAAACTGTAAAAGCGAATTAAATTGGGATGAACTACTTGTAGTTTCGGTCTATCGCCATCGCATTCGCAAAAGTTGACCAAAACATTTTGAATGAAGTGTGAATCGAATTGTTGGCACTTAAAGGGGCTCAGTCACGGCATCTTGAGTTATTTTGAACATCAAAAAAATAACCGTTAAATTGAAGGAAACCTAAAGATAACACTTTACAAAGATAGAAAAACATCAAAGAGATGATAATAAACCATAAAGGAACAAGGATGGTTAAGGATGGAGAAGATTGACATGGATTGCAAACAACGAATTTGAAAAGTTTAGCTAAGCTTTTCAAACGTGACTGAGCCTCTTTAAGCTTAGTCCTCTATATATAATTTTGGTTCGAAAGTCTTTGACTAGATATTAATGCCGGGACGTTCTTTCATCATAACTGTTGGGTAGCGGAGGTCAGACGGAGGAATCAAATACCAGGAGCGCATTGCGAGCTTCGTTCTTTGTTCCGCCCGCGCTGAGGACTTCCGGTGGTCAGCTTGATCTATCATTGGAAGTAACGGTGAGACAGATCATTTCCTGTTACCGGTTGTTGTTCTTCAATACGGAACTTGTTTTGAAGTTGTCAAAGGTTCATAGGAAGCACTCGAGTAATGTGGAAAATTGAACATTCATTTGTGAATTCAATGTTTCTTCCCTACCTGTCAGCTGGCTATAAATAGTGCAATTAAGATAAGATAATGTCCTTACAGGAAGTAAGAAACATGTTGATAGAACTTACAGTGCAACTACTCCAACCAAAGCCACTTGAGGCCCTTGAGTGTCTTCAACTGATCACAGCATGATTGTAAAGGAAATATTCTGAGTATATTTGTGACCAATGATGCTCAACCAGTGCCATTGTTCGCCGTTGGAACAGACAATTTTAATTGCCTGCAAAATTCCTTCAACAGCACCCGTGACAAGCAAGCGACAAAATTAATTCTATTAGAAACAAGCGAGTGGAAGACAGCTCTTAGTTGAAAACTCTCAGGTGGCCTTGGTTGAAGTCCTTACACTGTAAAATGTTTCGATATACACGCATGGATTGAGATGTGTCATGCCTTTTTATTTATTTATTTATTTATTTATTTATTGATCGATTTACTAATTTATATTTATTTTCTTATATATTTACGCATTTATTTATCTATTGTTCATTTTGATAAAGAAGAGCCTAGCTGAAGAAATGATAGCTCGTTTTAGCTTAAACAAGATATGTTACTAATGTTCACTTCACTATACTGACATGAACAGCCTGCTGCAGTTGGTTTATATTTCTTTTATTATATTACTTTAGCATAGCTCGGCCCTGTGTCTTGCAATTCCGCGCAACATTTTCGCTGGTGTTTCCATTCCTCCGACTGTTCCTCACAATAGTGCTGAAGTAGAATAATATCCTACTTTTGCGAGGTAAACACATGATGCAATAGGTCATATACGTTTTCTGGATTTTCGACTGGAACTAGCTTGCAATACTAGAGGCTCATGCGAGTGTTTATTAAAAAGAGATTCATGTCATCTGCCTTTGAAAAGACGTGACTCTCTGCATTAGCCTTATTAGTTGCAAGCTAGTTCCAGGCCAAAACCAAGAGTACACATATGGTCAATGAGACATTGCTTGAAATATTGCGCTTAATTTTGCACCGTCTTTCCGAATCGTAAACGGTATACAGTGTTAAGCGGTGGATTATGCTGAGACGGATTGTTGTTTTCGGATCAAAGATTAAGCCCCGGCTAAACGATAGCAACATCTCAACGCAACATATCCCAATATTGCTGGCCCAGCATTTGCAAGCTCCGGCCAAACGATCGCAACATTTGAACGCAACATATTGCAACATAGTTAGGCACAACATGTTGCACGCGTTTGGCCACCATTTTGCAACGTGTTGCGAGTTGAAGATCGAACTAGCGTGCATGCCCAGGTGCAACATTGTTGAACGAACCTGGCCAAACGATTACAACATGCAACATCCAAAAATTGTTGCATGAAAAATGTAACCATTTTCCAATTCGCAACATGTTGCAATACGTTGCAACAAGGTGGCCAAACGAACGCAACCTGTTGCACCCAACAATGTTGCGATGTGTTGCATCCGGAAATGTTGCAATCGTTTGGCCGAGGCTTTTGCCTACCTTTCTTTGTGTGTCTGTTTGTTAGGATCAAGCGTTAGCTCTCCCGTCTTGTGCAAGTATGTTTAGCTCGTCTGCGGCGGCAGACAGCTCTTCTTCTCCGGCCAGTGTGCTTGATACACGGTAAGTTTTGATTTTACCCTTTCGTGCCACTAATTGTCTTTGAAATTCATTTGAAAATTGTACGAGACTATGAAATCACTTAAAGTGTATAACTCCTTTAGCATTCTTTTCTTTTTTTCTTATATATGCGTCTTTGGTGCAGGGAAAAGCTTTCTACTCGCTGTTGTTGTTCTGTATCTGGTGGAATTATTCAAAGCGAGCGATGCTCTCAATCAACAGAGGTGAGATCAGTTCATTTAGGTGATTGAAGATAGTAATGTCTGAAAGTTTATGCAATGTCTATACGCTTTGTCAAACTTTTAGCCCTGATTACAGCACATGCGACGACTGGGCATTCACAGTTATTGCACGTTTTAGTTTTCTACAGCGCATAGTAAGAAGTTTGGTATAGCTGTGTAGAATACCTCATGCATTTCCGTGTATTTACGGACCCCATTGTGATAACCATTATAAGATGCGACGTTTTACAAAGTTTAATATAATTCTATCTAGAGGGTTCAGAGCCACCTTAAATTTTCGAGATTAAATTTGTTACCAGCCTCTTTAGAGCTCAGGCGAAGGGCTAACACTCGAAAAGTCACCTTCACAAATTCGCTACGCTGACGTCAAATCGATAAGTAGCTAAATGTTTTCATTTTTTCGCCAGCGCTGCCCGGAAAAATTACACAGAGCAGGAGCCATCGTAAGAGCTGCCTTGTTTGCGAAAGAGCGCATTACAAAAAGCAAATAAGAATACAAAAAAATGGATTCCGTCTCGGGGTTGACATTTGATTTTAAAATCCTCATCACACTTGTCGAAATGGTTACTCTATTTCAGTGTTTTTTGTTTCGATTCTTTTTTTAGCAGTAGCACATCCTCTTCGTGGAAGATTCTTGTGTCCTCTACCACAAACGTGGCCGTCGATCGCATTTTGTTGGGGTAAGATCTCTGAACATGAGTGACTTTAATGATTTTATTTATTCTCATCACCTGTTTACTTGAAGATTGTGTGATGTTGTCAGGAAAAATATATCATTGATCACTCAAAATTCTCTCTGTTACTTGGGCAGGTTATTGGAGCTCGGGTTTGAAGAGTTCGTACGAGTGGGCAGCATTCGTAAGATCGCCAAACCTGTGCTACCTTACAGTGTTCATAGGACTGGAAGTGACAGTCATGAATTAAAAGAACTGCAGTCCTTATTGAAGACTGAACTTACACCATCGGAGAGAAAGTAAGCGCATTCTTAAGCGGATGTAAGCGGCTGTTCTTAATGGCTCGACCCGCTGGTACTCGTGGGTTTTCAGTGCAGCTTTGTCCTACAATTAGATTAGTATGGATTTTGCCTTTCGTTGCTCATTGATCAGCCATCTTTTCTGCTAACAACACAGCCCGTGGTGACATCGTCAAAACGACGTCAGCGTGTCTTTCTTTATTTGATTTTCATTGATCACAACTTTCATTTGTTTGATTTACCTGATGAAGACGCGAAGACTCTGTAACTCGTGCTTGACGCTGATTTTATTAATATTCGTATAAGTATTAGTTTTAGTATTAGTATTAATCTTAGTCTTAGTATTATTTCTTTCAACTTTTTAGCCACGTCCGGAAAGGTATTGAACAGCACAAACTGGGAGAGAATAAAAGGGTGAGTGAGAAAAAAAGGAGACCGTCATTGTTTAGATCTAGGAGTATGCGTGTACGGTGTTTACCAAGCGTGATCGGGCTATGGATGAGGGTATGCCATCAAATAACCGTTCTTGCATGATGAAGGTTTTGACAATCCTTGCGGAATAAATCTTTAGAGTCAAAACAAACCTGGTATAAAGTCTCTGGTCCTTGAAACTCAGTGAATGGTCAGACTCGTGTCTCAGCAAATCAGACTGAGGTTAGCTGCCGCTTGCAGTCACACTTTCTACTTTCAGTACACGCCAGTACTTGTATAACAAAGTACTTTCAATCGTGTACTTTTTTTTTTTCTCTTTTTATATCACAGGATATTTGCACAGTGTTATTCACTAGTTTGACATCGTGCTTTTAGATCATTCTTCATTTCACTTTTGTTTACCTCGGCTGTCAGTTCATAAACTTAGCGTGTTTTAAGTATATTAGTTTTGCGAGCTACCTTCACTAAGAAAAGTTGCGAAAATTGGAGTAAAAATGAGTGGCAGGCTTATTTTTGCATTTATGCCTCATTGTGAAAGAGGTGTCGAAATTTGTGTTCTCTTCTTGAATAGCTCGCTTTTCTTGTTATTTATTTTGTCTTATTCTAGCAGTTAGAATTTATTATGAAATTAAGACGAGCATTAAGACGCCAATATCTCATAGTTGAGGATTTCGTTTATTCCCATTGTCTCTCTGCTTGGGAATATATTGATATTTATAAAGTAGAAAATTGTTTGTGATCATTCGGTGGAAATAAATATAAAGTTAGCTTGAAGTTGATTTTAAATCACGTTCAAGTTCAAGTTTATTAAGGATTTTAAAACATATAAAGTAAAATAAGCACTGGTCGCAATTAAATTAAGTTAAATTAAATTCGTTTTGAAAGCGACTTTCGCAAGCTCGCTTGATTGCCCGGTCGTTCATTCCTTCCGGAAAAGAACATTTACAATTTTGTAGGGTGGTTGAGGGAACGAGGAGGGTTGCCGGGCCCAGCCAAGACAAAGCTAGTTTTGTTTGTGTTGTTGGTATGCTCGGTAATTGCTATTTTCTTTTTCTTGGTCCCAGAAATTATCCCAAGTTCGAGTGGTAGGAGTCACATGTGCTGCTTGTGTCTTTCCATGCTTAGACAAGTTGAAGTTCCCGGTATGTTTTACCGCAGTAATGCAGTATTACTTAACTGTAAGAAACTGAATTCAATCATAGCACGATAAGCTCACGGCGAGAATGGGTACAGTGGGACAAAAACAATAAGCACTTATTAACGACTGGCCCCAAGGGAAGCAGTGAGTTTTGTTTCCTCGAGACTTTCAATGTTCCCCGAAACGAAGCCCAGTGGAATATTAGGGAACTTTGTTCACCATAGTTTTGAGACATTCATCGAGATTGCGTGCAAGCTTTTGTTAGGAGTTAGGGAACCGAATTGTTTTGTTTTCTCACGTGATACTTGTTCTTCTAATAGAAAACTACCTTTTATTTGTCAGGGACATGCTCTGTTCGCTTTTCTCTGAAACTCAATCTTATATGCATCCAAGCTATAAGTACCCAAAGCGCATGTTCTAAGCTAAGGTTGCCACTTCGTTAAAAAGCTAACTATTTTGGAGCCTCTTCAGTACGGACAACAAGAGGGTACGCTTGGGTGTCCGTTATATGAAGGTTCATTTATTGGCTGTATTATAAAGGTAGAAGTTATATAAATTCAGGTTTAGCTGCAGTAGGAACATAAAGTTTTTGGTTTTACAGAGAGGTCTGTAACATTGAGGTATCTGTAGTATAGAAGTGTTCATACGAAGAAACCCCATTGTATTATAGTTAAGTCAATGTGTAAAAACCGTTGTCTTTCATAGTAACTGTGTTACGTTTGTTGTTCCTCTTTCAAGGGGCTACTCCTAGACGAGTGCAGTCAGATGACGGAGCCAGCGTCTCTGCTTCCTATGGCCAGGTGTGCAAGTTATTATACTTGGGCCGAGTTGTTTTAAAGATGGTTTAAACTTTTCCAGGATGTGGGACGGGTTTACTGATTCCTCTGTCATAAAGGTTTTCATCACTGCTGATGTTTGGTCGAGTTTGGGATTAGTCGACGTCAAAAAAAAAAACACAGCACTCACGGCAAATCATAATTCACGCTGATCGCGCATATTTACTTAATTAATCGTGCTTTGAACAGTTCTGTCCTGGGACATGCTATCGTGCTTTCGGACACATATCCAGCCAGCCAACCACTCCTGGTATAACAAAAGTCCGTTCTTCTTTTCATTGATGATGAGAAACGAAAGCCGCATAAGTTGAAAACAGATACCGCTTCAGGAACTGACTGGGCTATAGTCTTTTTAAGCCAAATCGCCATTCCGCCATTCCTTCTAATGTATTTTGATTATCAGTTTCCACGCGGACACGACAGCTTGCGCTTACAATGTAGTTCATTAGTGGTGGCGTTTCTTTCTCAATGAAAAACATTTTCAATACTTTAACAAGGATTTGCGTAAGACAGAAAGTAGCCCTACTAGTATTTTTGTACTGGTGTTACGTGTTTGAAATATATTTTGTTTGCTGTAACTGCTCTCTTTATTTAAAAATATCTCTCTGGGTTGTCCTGTGACTTGCTAAATCTGAAATCTTGCTAAATTATTTTGCAGATTTGAATGCCGGAAGCTGGTCCTTGTCGGAGACCCTAAAGTGAGCAGCGTGCCCCTTTCCTTTGTTTTTGTTTGTTGTTGTTTTGTTTCCACCTTCCTTGTTGCGCTGCATTGCCCTGTGCGTCTGTACATATTCTGCCAGTTTGATTGCGCTTTTGTTTATTTTTGTTTTATTTATTCAGCAACTAAGTCCCACTATTCAAGGTTCAGAGCCTGATCACGAGGCTGGACTTGAACAAACTTTGTTTGATCGCCTCATGAAGATGGTAAGAAGAAACTCAACCAAGCGTATTCATGAGTTTCCACACATTCATTCTGTTCATGGATTTTTATTACGTAAAATTGTAACAAAAAAGAGTTTAATTTGAAGAAAAGAATGCTTTGCAGAATATTTGGCCTGGATCTAAAAGCTATTACTATTTCTTCCCCAAAAGCCGATCTCCCCACCCTCCCCGTCAAATTTTGAAAAGATGCCCTGAGAGCTAACAAGATCCTGTTTTCTTGGCGTGGCTTGAATGATTTGTTGTTGTTGTTATTGTTGTTTTCACTTATAAGAGGCACCAATTCTAAAACAACACATTATCTCGTGTTAGTATATCAGTACCACACAAGTGAATAGTACGTCACGCACGCTGATTGGCTAGCTCGGAGGTGATTAGCCAAGTACTATTCACCCCGAGCAGCCGAAGAAAAATAAATTGCTTTTGCCGGTATATTGTCACAAATAAACTTACTCTTTGCGGCTAGTTATTCAGCTTCTGTGTTATAAACTAAAACAATTCACCTCACTGTCGGTGAAAGTGGTGGATATTTACCTCTACTTCGGTGAATAATCGTTACTTATATGTTTTTCGGCTCAGTGCCCTAAGAGGCAGCACAATTCAAGCTGTCGCTGTGGACCTTGTGAGGCTCAGTACCCTAGGAGATACCAAAACCGCTTTTTTTTAGTCCCTGAAAGGTACGACGAGATCTCGGCGATTTTTATATGGTAGACACCCCGCCCCTCCTCACCGCCGGGATCTAACATACGTGACATTAATAACAAAGATAAGTTGAAGATTTGTCTTTGCTCAGTATTACTACTTCACGCACTGTGTGACATAGGCTAGTGTTTTGTTTTTTTTATGCGTTTCAGGATTATGAGCCTACTATGCTTAGAACACAAGTAATCTTCCTCTAAATGAGTATATTTTGAAATTGCGCGGGATATTCCAGTCTCCGAGATTTGACTGAATTTACGGATTTCTTCATATATCTTTAACATAAAAGCCGCGACAGACGATTTGATGACGGACCATGAGATGGCAAAAGAATATGTTATGGCACATTTAGGCTGGCAAAAGTGGTAATATAATAAATAATTTTTGGATGAGGTTTTTGTTATCTGAACCGCTTGTTTTCTTGTACGTTGTTTTACTGATGAAAGTAACGAAAAACGCATTATGTTGAAGAAGCGAATCACCAACCAGCCATGTTCTGACTTCGCTGTGCGCACCATGCCACACCACCCGTGGACTTGACATTGCTCTTGGAAATTGTGCATTGCGCGCGCAACCTGCAGATAATTCACTAATCTGCTAGCAGATTAGTGAAGAATCTATAGATTGCATTGTTTCCCAGAACTGACTGTAGGCTTTTAGCCAATGAGAAGACAGATGGTGACAACAACGTATCGTAAGGGTTGTAATAAGATCAAAGTAACTGACTCTCGTTTGGTTTTACTTTCAGTACCGTTGTCATCCCGCCATTAGTGGTACATCAAACAGGTATGTGTTCCATGTGCATTTCTTATCTGAAATACAAATCTTATCATCTGAAGAGAGTAAAGCATTTCTCATTGCAAGCAATCACTTATAAATCTCATCGTCTTACGTGAATGTTTTTGTTTGCTTGCTTTTTTTCGTTTGTTTTGTTTGTCTTTTTTTTAGTCCTTGGCGCCAATCGAGATTATCACAACTTTGAAAATTGTTTTCGAATCCTAGGATGTGCCTCATTGGCGCTAGAATAAATTGCGTGTTTCATTAATCATGCTTTTGGATTTTTTTCCTTGCAACAGATTGTTTTGTGAAAATAAGCTTCTTGATGGAGTAACAGCAGAAGATCGCACCCCAGTAGTGGTAAGTGAAACGTTTGCAAGAAAAGGCTAATTCATTTGCAGTGGAACCTCGATTTAACGAAGTCCTCGATATAATTAACAATTATCCTGCGAAATCGCGCGGAATATCGTCTGATACTTAGCCGACGAGGCCGTAGGCCGAGTCGGCTAAAATCAGACGATATTCCGCGAGATTGAGCAGGATAATTGTTTTATTTTTCAACAAATTGATAACAAAATTGATTTCCAAGCTCGTAACATTTTTAAACCTTTCTGTCGACATTTTTTCACTTCACTTTTTCTTCCCACGTGCGAAGCAACGTATATCGCCGGATATCTGTTACCTACGGATGACAGATATCGAGAGCATCATGACTATATTTGGATAGTGTTACAATTTGTTGAATAATAATGAACGATATTCTACGTCCCGGCCAAAGTTACAGTAAAATGTATGGAATAGAACCTCGATATAACGAATTCTTCGATAACGAACATAATCCGGAAGCCCAAAAGTAAAATCTACCTCGATACAACGAATTACACTGTCAACACGCGACAAAAGATAAATGCTGAACAGATCAACAGTCAACAAATCCTTTAATCCGTATGGTAAAGAGACAGCAACCTTTCAGTCAGCGGCTTATTATATGTCATAGGCATTGGCGCCATAGTATTTCCTCGGAAGTCACCTGTGTTACAAATTAATCATTAACTATGACCTCGATATAACGAGCATTTTCGGTCGTTTGCCCTCAAATTCGATATAACGAACCTCGATTTAACGAACAAATTTGGCCGGTCCCCAGCGACTTCGTTAAATCGAGGTTCCACTGTACCACAATACGCTTCCTTTTCACGCTCTCCATAACGTTTTTCTTTTATCGGTTCAATAGGATCTTGTTCCCACTTTGTGTTTTTATTATGTGGGGAAAGGAAAGGAGAAATGTGGACGAGACGGAAGTTACTATAACGAAGAGGAGGTGAGACGCGTTATATGGAAACAATATACATGTCCTTGATCTCATAGTTAATATGCATAATTTTACATTCATGATAATTTTGCTTTCCTCATTTTTTAATTTAATTTAATTTTTTTTTTATTTTTGCTTGTTTGTGTGTTTGTTTGTTTGTTTGTTTTTTTTTCTTGTCGTTTAATTTTTCCGAGCTATTTTCTTTTAGTTCCGCGGTCTATTGATCTCTGACTCTAAACTGTTGCGCTTCCGAAACCTCCTTCACTACTTGTTCTTTTCTCCTCGTGTATTCCTCACTGAGACGTACGTATTCTTCCATGTGGTGTTTCCGCCTATGGTTTGTTTATTGTTTTATTGATTTCGACTCTTCAGTTTGTTGTACAGGCAAAATTTGTTGTCTTTCTTATCGAGTGCTTGCTGGAATCTGGTGTGGAACCAGCACAAATTGGTATGTGACTACTCGATCTCCTAAAAATAATAGTCCTTGATAGTTTATTACCGCCGGAGATATAAAGCAAATGCTTAGATATCCGTTTGTCGCGTTATTCACCACACAACTTGTGATGTGACAAAAAGCAAAATTAATATAATAGTATTAGATTTTTAGCGAAGTATCATACATCATGCAATAGTTAAAAAATGAATTGAAATATTCTTTCTATCCCTTGCTTGGGACAACAGAAAAATCTTAGTCCACGACTGGATTCCAAACCCTTACCTCCCAGATTACAGTCGGGCTTTTAGGTCATTTACAAGGTTCATGTGTAACACGCGGTCTGCTTAGTGCTAAATTCAACATTGTCAAAAGCGTCCTGTTTGGAGATAAAAGACGGTAACATTTAAGCTTGTTGAAAGTTGAACATGGGACAGAAAACAAAATCCGACGAGTCCACGACGGGCTAAAATTTTTTTTGTACCCTAGACGCCAGCTTGTAAGCCCAGAATTTCAGCGTAGATGACAAAAGTGATAGGAACAACAGAAAGGGTGATACAAGAGAAATTAAGTTTTGAATCGAAGTTTTTTTACCCTTCTTCTTAATGACAAGGAACCGACAAGTTCTGTATCTAGCCGAATCCAAGAGGTTGCCTAGGCTCCCTGTATGCGCTTACTTGTTATCAACATTACTGTTACGGCTATATTTATATCAACGCTTTTATCTTATTCTGTTTTTATTTTTTTTTGTTGTTAGGGGTGATAACATTGTACAAGTCCCAGCTACAGACGATTTCTAACAATTTAACAGCCTCCAGGTAAAAAAAAAAAAAAAAAAACTAATTTTTGTAGTTCCGTCACACGGAGTCAACTGCGTATTTGATAATATTGAACTAAGTCTTTCGTGGTTTCGTTGATGCAAATGAATAGGAGAATAACGTTACTAGACACAATTCTAGACATAATTCCGTTTTTTAAAACAAAATTGTGTATGCTGACAGGAGGTGTATATGGATGGCAAGGTATATACTTTAAAAATGAACTTTTTAATAAGCAAACTTAATGATCATCTTATTCCTCTTTACAATTAATAATGGTAATTGAACTAAGTGGAGTGCAATTTGGTCTGAAATCATACGCGTGATTTCAAAATCGAACGAGCGCGCAGCGCGAGTTCGATTTGAAATCACAAGTATGATTTGAGACCAAAATTGCACGACCCGAAGTTCAATTACCACTTTATTAAATCCATTTTGAAATCGCACAATTTTATGGCCTGAAATTTAGATTTTGATTTATTGTTCCAAGCCGAGCCGGGTTTGTTAGAAATAGCGCAACCGGAAGCGATTTGACAGCCATTTAGTATGCAAAACGTTGTCATGTGACGAAAACTCATTCAAGCATAACAAACAAACAAGCAGTTCTGAAGTGAGAACGAAAGTAGTGACTCTTTCATGCATCAAAGTTCGATTTTCGTCGCCTGAATCAATGATGGAAGACCTGCCTTTCTTCTGCGGTTGAGGCTGAGACTTCTTGTTGTCTTTAGAGAAGGAATTTGAGGGTGCAGCCGGTGTAATTCTGCGATGGATAATTTTCTGTTGAGTTGTGAAACTCCCTCGACTGCACGATGCCCAGCTGTGGATGGTTTTCTCTTTTAATTACTGTTCAATGGCACTCTGTATGATTTTAAGGGATTCAAGCTCGTTAGTATCTCTGCTTCTTTTTGTGACCTCGGCACAGAACTTTATTATGCTCGGAACCTTGTCAAGTTCGTGCGGCGCCGTTATTTTGTTTCAAGATATATTTTTCAAGATGGCGTTCATTCACTGTTTTGTGGAGCGGGTCGAAATCTGTCGAAAGACTACGTATGTTAATTCACAGCGACAGAGTTGAGCTCTTGTATTGCTTCGTTTGAAACTACCGCGAACCTGGAAACATGTTCCTTCTTGAGATGGCTATGAATTTGTTGTTGTGTGGTTTTCGTTTGTTTATGTTTTGCTGGACTCGGTATCAGACGGATCTTGAGCAGATGTTGAAGAAAGAACGCCAAAACATTCGTCAAAATAGATGTTGAATGTTGGAAACTTCTTGTGAAGAAGACCTTCAGCCTGAAGGAGCTCATTATCATTATTCAGAAACTGTAATATTATTAATTAAATTCGTCAATTGTCTTGAAAAAGAAAAGACAACAACAAAGTTTTGACCTGTAGTTGCAAAATTCGCAACACGGCTTTCGTTTTCCTAAAATTTTTTTGGTTACATTAAACTAACCTTGAAATCTGATTGGTTGTTTTGTTTTACTGTCCCTTTCTCATTGGCTGAGAAAAAGATGCGATTTAGACCAAAAAATAGTGCGATTCGTGAATAAATCGCACCCCTGAGAGCCAATCAGATTGCAAGGATAGCCAGTGATTTCAAAATGGATTTAATAAATACATTATCAAGCACGCAAGTGAGGAGAAAAGAGACGCCGAACTGGACATTAACCATAAGTACTGTATTATTCAATGCTTTTTTCCAGGGCCACATCCCACGTCGAACTCAAAGCCATTCAGGCAAGTCACTGCTACTTACGTTTGATTTTCCAATGCCTGCCATTTGTTATTACAGTTGACTATATATATCTAATTCCTTGTTTAGCTCTGTTCGTTCGTGCAGCATGCTAGATTGCCTTATCATATTTCGTTGGTCAACAGCTAGCTGGACCAAATTACTCTGTTTTTGTTTCAAACGTACAGATTTCAACAGTAGACGCTTTCCAAGGAGGTGAAAAAGATCTCATCATTTTATCTTGCGTGCGCACGGATCACATCGGATTTATTGACTGTGACAGGTGAGGTGCACGTGTTCTAAAGCGCTGTCAAGTGTTGTTACGTCTTACAACCTGCAACCACGTGATATTCCTACTAAATGCTGCGTTCTGCTGCTGCTTGCCTTTTTTTCCCCTCAGTCTGAAAAACATACGTGAAATACACGTCAAAGGTCTTGATGTGGATGGCACTTAATTAACGTGTCTTTTTTTCTTTTACTTTCTTTTTTCGCTTTTCTCATTGCTTCTCTTCTCTCCTTGTTTTCGTTTTGTTTTCTTTATTAGGCGCACTAATGTTGTGTTAACGAGAGCCAAAAGGTTTGTACTCTTAAGAGCTTCTGCCTGAGAGACCGGGGCAGACTTGGAAATGAGGGTCGGCCGATTTCGCTTAAAATTGGTACACAATCTTGTTATGTGGACTTATGTAATATGCCAAAGTTTCAGCTTCAATGAACTTTTTTTAGCCGAGTTCTGGATATCAGCCCCTCAGGGGTCCCCAGAGGCTGATTTTCAGTGCAATTTTGGCCACTTTTCAATCTCTCTTTTAGCAACGTACAATTAATTTTAGACAAAAAGAAAACTATCTTTGTAATGCCCTATTATTAGCCTTTTATGGGTAAACAAATCAACTCATGGGAATTTTTCGTTAGCCAGTGGCTGTTATGTCAACTTGGACCTATTTGAAGCATATGGGAAGCAACCGGAAATGGCCTGTTTTTCAGACCTTATATTTTCCATGCCCATGTTTTATATCGAAAAGTCTTAATATCCCTGCAAAGTTCAGCCCTTGGTTTAGTAATATCAAGAAAAAAATACTAAGGTTGAGGCTTTTTTACCAAGAACAATCTTACAAGAAGATGACTAACCTGGCCACTTCCGGTTAAAG
>JAHPZR010001252.1:0-32500 GCA_019787425.1 Platygyra sinensis
CCTTTTACAAATCCACCTTTTACAAATCCACCTTTTACAAATCCACCTTTTACAAATCCACCTTTTACAAATTCCCATGTTTTACAAATCCATGTTTTACAAATCCACCTTTTACAAATCCACCTTTTACAAATCCACCTTTTACAAATCCACCTTTTACAAATCCACCTTTTACAAATCCACTCCATGTTTTACAAATCCACTCCAGTCCACTCCACTCCACTCCACTCCATGTTTTACAATATGCCGACAACTTGGCTGTGAACAAGGAAGTTGTTCAAATTTCGTGCGAAAATGTTTAACTTTCATCATCTTTTGTCACGTAAATGGTTGACATCTCGCATCATTTAGAAGACAACTGAGGTGAAACTAAATATCAAAAGGAAAAGCCTACTTATCAGTGAAATCGTTTGAGCTGAAGGGTTTGTGAATTTTAATGGCTCATCGACTAAGCACTTAACGAGGAACAGTCTATCGCAACCTCCACACAGGTACATGTAAGGAGCCAAAGAATCTAAAAGTCAGCTCATTTTAAATAAGGAAAGGGTTCAAATCAACAAGGTTCGTACAATGCGTGCATTGAACTGCTTAGCATTTCTTGGTTTCTCGTGTTATGTTGGTTTAGAAGCCTCGTATAGACGGGGAGATGTCATGTTGGGTGGCCTTTTAAGTATTCGCCACTTGCAGAGAACGTCAGAGGATAAATGTGGGGAGATCAGCAAGGACGTGGCGCAGGCACAAGCGATGATCTTCGCCACTGATAAAATAAACAACGATCCAAACCTGCTTCCAAACATTTCTCTAGGTTACGATATACGCGATTACTGTGAAAGCATTACAAAAGCAACGCAAATCACCTATGAACTTTTTAAAGATACATGTAAGTGTTATAAAAACACTACATATAGAAACATTAGGAAAAGCTCGATTGTGGCACTTATCGGTCCAACCTTTTCAAGTGCAGCTATTGCTCTTGGGGAATTCTTCAAATGCTTAATGTTACAGCTATAAGCGGGACAACAACTAGTTCTGAACTAAGTTCATATACTTATAAACATTTGCATCGCTCAGTGCCTTCAGATACTTATTTTAAACCGGCTGCTATTGGAACTTCAAAAGCCCTGGAAATGCGAAGGACTTTTACCAGTAGCAGAGAAAGACACAAGTTGTAAGTTATGTAACGCCACGGGTAAATAATCTTGCAAATTGTACCTGTAGGTTCAAACAGATTCATAAACGCCAACGAGAACATCAAGAGAATGATTGCTAGGAGGGCGAGGCTCAGTTTCCTGTTGCATGCCCTGACAATAGGGGTGTTCCAGAATCTACAGATAACTGCAAATGAAGTGAGTGTAGCAACGATACCCAATCCGCCAAATACTAGAACGGCAATTCCTCCTGGACTGGAGTAATTCAAATTAGCCAAAGGTAAATCTACGCACGCTGTCCTAGCGTCATTGGAAAGTTTCCTTCCTGGACATTCAGTACAGGTTTGTGCTCCAGGTACTGGGTTGATCGTACCTCGAGGACACTGGATGCACTGCCAGCAGCAAGGTGAAGTAGTAGACTTTCTTGTTCCAGCAGAACATTGTTCCAGGCACTCAGATTTTGGAAACTCCCCTGTCTGGCTGTTCCACCGAATGCTGCTTTCGTCTAAGTGTAGCCCCTCTGACGCGTCCCAGTATCCGACGATAACTTGTTTTAGTCCCGTGGCACCAGTTTCCTCTACTTGTTGAAAATTGACAATATCGTAGTGCGCAGATTGCCTATCGCCAAACTTGTCAAAGTATATGTTTCCCGTCAGTCCAGTAAAGTTGACTCTGGAAAGTAGACTTTGCATGTCATTCAGTTTCAGGTAAGGCTTCTTCTGACCATCATTAGTAATTCTGCTGGTATCTTGAGTTGAAATGTGCAAAGCATGAGCCACGGAATATACAGCATCAATGACATATGGAACGTGTGAGGTGTACACATCATCAACAATATTCTGTACACATACTTCTTTTCGGCGTTCCTCTTGCCGAGTTGCGATGTCCGTAAGGGCTGAACAGTTTTTATCCAGTGCCCTAATGTCGCCCCACCATTCCGGAAGGTCCTTCTTATTTGCCCCATTAAGCAGCAATTTTTTCATGTAATCTTTAAACCCTGCGTCTTGGAAATTGTGAGGTTGGAATGCTACAGACCCACGAAGGGGCGACAAGTCAGAAGGGAGGAAACCGTTCGTATTTAATGTGAATGTTACGCCGCTTAGAATCCAAACTCTCCCAGAGAGGTTTTGTCCCCTGACTTCCCTGAAGAACTTTTTCAGAGTGCCGCCGTAAATCCACAGGGTAATAACTCTGATGTTTTCGTGTCGTCTTAGCCTTTTAACGATATCCTTTATGTTTGTAGTCTGAGAGTTGAGCGATATGAATTCTGTCAGCGCTACACAGAATGAGCCTTTTTTATTTTCGGCTTCCTTGATGACTGACCATATTCCATTTCGTCCATACGAATCATCGGCTCCAACAGCAGCTACATAGGTCCAGTTGAAATGGTGTATGATATCAGCCATAGCTTTTGATAAATAAGTATCTGAAGGCACTGAGCGATGCAAATGTTTATAAGTATATGAACTTAGTTCAGAACTCGTTGTTGTCCCGCTTATAGCTGTAACATTAAGCATTTGAAGAATTCCACCAAGAGCAATAGCTGCACTTGAAAAGGTTGGACCGATAAGTGCCACAATCGAGCTTTTCCTAATGTTTCTATCTGTAGTGTTTTTATAGCACTTACATGTATCTTTGAAAAGTTCATAGGTGATTTGCGTTGCTTTTGTAATGCTTTCACAGTAGTCGCGTATATCGTAACCTAGAGAAATGTTTGGAAGCAGGCTTGGATCGTTGTTTATTTTATCAGTGGCGAAGATCATCGCTTGTGCCTGCGCCACGTCCTTGCTGATCTCTCCACATTTATCCACTGACGTTCTCTGCAAATGGCGAATACTAAAAAGGCCACCCAACATGACATCTCCCCGTCTATACGAGGCTTGTACACCAGCATAACACCAGAAACCAAGAAATGCTAAGCAGTTCAATGAACGCATTGTACGAACCTTGTTGATTTGAACCCTTTCCTTATTTAAAATGAGCTGACTTTTAGATTCTTTGGCTCCTTACATGTACCTGTGTGGAGGTTGCGATAGACTGTTCCTCGTTAAGTGCTTAGTCGATGATCTATTAAAATTCACAAACCCTTCAGCTCAAACGATTTCACTGATAAGTAGGCTTTTCCTTTTGATATTTAGTTTCACCTTGTTTTCTAAATGATGCGAGATGTCAACCATTTACGTGACAAAAGATGATGAAAGTTAAACATTTTCGCACGAAATTTGAACAACTTCCTTGTTAACAGCCAAGTTGTCGGTATTGTAGTGTGTTTGCTTTTGATTATTAGCACTGATATTGACAGAAACTGTTTGTATGCCTGCTGGTGTTTATTGTATGCGATAATTAGACGGATTTGCATAGCGCTTTCTGTTGAATTTTGGTTACGTTCCTGTTTCACTTGGGAAGGAAGAGTAGAAAAAGTTAGACTAGGAGTAGTCGTTCCGTTATTATTGAATAAAAGTGCTTACTCTTTGTCTGGATTTTGGTCGAGTGGTCGATCTAGCGACAGAGCGCAAAAATCACCTGGCTCGACAAGGCATGACGTGAGGCCGGAAAAATTTTGAGCGTTTGAATTTCTGTATTATTTTGATAGACTTCTTCTCGCATATCTGTCAAAGGTCTGGCAACAAGGTTGCATCTACTAGCTACGAAAAATTAGTGCTTTTAAGTCTTAAAAAAATATTGACATATCGAAACCCTGGAGGCGATTCTTGTGATTATTCTTACCGCACATGGCAAAATTAGGTTACCAATTAGTGTCTGGGTTATCAGTAATGTCGTTCATGGCATTTCGCCACTGGTGATGGAGGTTAACATATTTCGCTCTTTCACCTGAGTCGCAACACGAAAATATATCTGAGAGATATTGTTGACCGAAGTTTATAAGATTATTTCATTAAACAAAAGGATCACAAATAACGGTCAAACTGTGGACGAACGCAGCTCAGTCACATGAAAAGCTCTTATTTTAGAAAAAAAATAATAATTAAAAAAACTAGAAGCATTTCGCTCCAAGTGTATAAATTCGCAAGCAACATTGATGTAATTTTAGCAAGTTTGCCAACCTTTAATAACCAGGTTATGTTAATTTGTACTATAAAAATATCAATTATCATCATTATCTAAGTCCTTAAGCATTTCATTCAGTTTAACATAAACGTCTTAAAACATATAAAGCAACTTGATGTTGAAATTGGCGACTCGGAAACATCGTAAGGACAACGCACGTTGAACGAGACTCTCCGGTAATCCTTTACCTTTGCAAACTGTATACCTCAGTGTTGATAGGACTGGGAAAGTGACAGTAAGATGTGCAAATATTAGCAAGCGGTAATGCGCATTGTAGACTAGAAAATGCGGTCTGATACTAATCAACTTAAGTAATTACGACCCGGTTCAAACGTCGAACTTTAAACGTCTGAATCATTTACGATCGACACATTCGTAATTGAATCGACCTAGTCATTGTCTTCGACTACGGTGGTCGAAAGGGATAGCAGAAGTCAGACGCCGAACTTTATACTGATGTGACGAATCCAGTGCATACATTACGGATGAATACAAGTCATATAAATATTACTTTTTATTTTTTTCTCAAGCATCTGAGCGGGCCGGATTCCTAAATCCTCTAATTTGATTGGCTAATCACGCGCAGGTGACCGGTCCAGCTTTTTACGATACGGCCAGGAGGGAGGGGTCAACTTTCCTTGCGCAGCCATGCGATTGCGCGGCCGATGATCCTAGCCATTATGACGTCACGAGTGAACCGCTCCGTGAGGTTTCAATGGCCGCTAAAATATGGCACCTGAAAAGTTTTTCATCCGATGATTGCTCAAAGAATTTAAAAGAAAGCGATCAACGGACCGCAGGAATAAAATATCCTGTTAATATTGTGTCCAAAAATACTTTGGTTTTCAAAAACTAGATGTCGGAAGGCGCAAAAACAAGCACAATTTCGAGATCGCTCAATTGAAGACGCGATTGAAAAGTGAAGCTTCGTGCCCTTTTCTTGGGCGATATCTGGAGAACAAAACAATGAACTACACGAACACAAAAATATGATCTTGACACGGTTTAAAATGTTTGAATGGTGATGAAAACGACTCATTAAACATATGCATAAAAATGATCAGTGGGTTTAAACCCATTGTTTTGCGAACGATAGCGTGGGCCTATGGAGGATCTGGTGATCAAATTATACTCGAAACCCCCGAAATATGAGAATATCTTTCGCGGAAAATGCTCCCTTACAAAGACATTTGAACTATCAAGTCATATGCTGGGTTTGGAAGTAGATAATGTACCAAGGAGTTATTTTTCTTCGCTAAATTATCGGCAAAACCGTCGAAGATAACATTTTCTTCTGCGATGCCAGCCAGCTGACGCAAGCTCCCGAGCAGACGTTGTGTGGATTTTAGATGCTAAAATGATATCACATCACTGTACGGGAGACCTAGATGAAACGGTTGACATTCAAAATAACATGAACAAGACCTCTTGGCAGAAATGTGCTTCATTTCATTTCAAAATGTTCGTCTAATAGGAGATCGCAGCAGAATCTGTTTCCTCGGGCGTCCGCATACAGTGCAAGGCAAGTATCCTAAACTGGTGCTTTGGGTTATAATTTCTTTATCATTTCTTACAGTGAGTTCACGTAAACCTGTATAGACTGTTAAAGAAAACTGTGTAAGATGCTATATGAACTAAAAGATACAGAATTTGGTTCCAAGCAGCTAGTGAATTAATTAAAGAGGAAAGAAAACATGAACAGGGACACTTCCTAATACCTATGCTAAGCCATTGGCTAGAGTTTTCTAAAGGTATCTGTCTTGAGAAACTGTAATAGCTTTACTGCCTCAAGTTTGAAATGATAATCAATTATTTTACTATACTTTATGCTTTTAATTTTCATGCGTAAATCCTATGTAAATGAAGATAGCTTTCACAAAAATTATTATTTTACATTAAGTTTAAACTGACTTACAAAGAAATATACTAGAGAAGAGTATCACAGAGGATGCACTTGTAAAAATAAACACCAAGCCTGATTTTTCCCCAGCTCCTTCCATCCTAGGCTCCCATTTACTTTTCCAATGATGAGTTTATTATTGGCTTCAAGAGAATGCATCATGCAAGTGACAAGCAAACATTTTTGGCAAATACCCCCAAAAACCACACAAGATGGGATTTTAAATGTTTAATTGACAGTACAATGACAATAAATAGATAGCTTTCCATGATGGTTACATGTATTGCCAGAAACAGGATCTGCTTGAATAGTCTTGCAAAGGTAGTGGAAGATGCTATTAACCTAAGGTTTAAAAAGATCAAATAAGTCTCCCATTAATATTTACCAACTGGAGTAAATGTTTACATGACACCCCATTCCCCCTTTTGTTTTATATCACTCCTAACTATTTTCAACAGAAAATTTAAACTAAAAGATAAATTTCCTAATGAGGTCTAGCACCAGGAACTCAATGTGTATTTACGAACGCCTTTTTTTCTGTAATGTCTAAATAAAGTCAATGTTGTTGTTGTTGTTACCATTAAAAAAATGTAATTCTCACAATAAATTAAATGATCCAACCCCATCCACAGTTTAAGTCATTTCCAAGGAGATACAATATATTAGTAGAATTCTTCTAGCATACTAATGCAAATGCTGTTATCTGATTGGCTGAGCTACTTAAATACTCTCAGCCATTAGAGTACAATGGCTGCCGCTTGTCCACAAAATGCAATATTTTTATAGTTTTTCCGAAGTTTTGGAAGGAATGTTAGATGTAAACAGGTAATTAAATTCCTGAGAAGACTAAAAGAAGCACATTTACGGTTTCTTTATTTAGAAAAACTTGAAAATATTGAAAAAGCCGGTGTGTGCCTAAACAACTACAAATTTGCCAAGGACTGTTCAATACGTGCAACTTTGTTTAAGGGTAGAGCTTAATAATGCGTGGGAAAATCATTGGAAACTGTTATTTACATTAATTTCAATTAGAATTCTACTAAAACAATTAGATTATTTGCTCTCGATTTCTATGAGGCGATAGTTGATTCGGCCTTCGGCCTCGGCCTCATCAACTATCACCTCATAGCAATCTCAAGCTCATAATCTAATAGGAAAAAGGCTTAGTAATCCTGGAGGCATTTCAGCTAAACATGTGATAAAATTGCCCCAGAGGGGTCTGATAGGATTTTCTCCAATACCCATGACCAGATAAATTGGGCCTTGTACTATCTCCTCCACAGAGGCTCCCATTGGGAAATTGAATAGGCCTTATCACAGTTTTCAACACCACCTTGAGGGGTAGGCAAAGCAGTCAGATTACAGTGTTTGCTTGGGAATCCAACCGCAAAAAAAGTTTTTCCAAAATTGATTTTTACACACTTTATGAATTGCAATGTTAAAATACTAAGTAGAAGATTGTATTCACCAAGTTTGGAGGATGTAGCTTAACTAGAACATGCCTAGTTAATTTAATTTGTAACCTTCCATACATTTGTAAAATTTGGCTGGTTAGATGGATGTCTAGATGCAGATTGTGGGGAAAATACAGACAAAGGTAGAGAAAAATTAACTGAACGTCTTCTAGCCAAGAACATCATATTCCCATTATCATTTTCATTGCAGCACTTAACTCTCTATTAGGGAAATGGGAATACAATATTCAATTTTTAAAAAAGTCTACAGTCTGCCTCTTCTGTCTACATTTTGCATTTTGACCACCGTTTTGCAGTAGGCAGGCTTAAGTCTTAATTAAATAATTAAGCTTAAGCTCTTGTTTGTGAAAGATCTCATTTCCATCTTTGTGGATATTATCCACAAAGATGGAAATGAGATCTTTCAGTCTGCTACTTCTGTTGCAGAACATGTGAATATGTGATGATCGCGAGGTCACAGATATTTGATACTCAAATGGACTGATCATTTTTACGGCTGATTCTTCAAAATCATCTCCTATTACAATGTTTTCCTGAACATGTAAGCTATTTTGTGACGAGGTTACACGTTTCTTTGGGTTACCGATCTCGTAAAAAAGGTAATTTTACAAGACGAATAGTCAAAATTTTGCACTACATATTTCCACTTGAGAGCGATGACTGTAATACTTTAAACACACTTAATACAAGATTTTTCGGTTATAATTAAAATCTACTTACCTCTCAAGAAAGAACAGTGATAGTTACTTCATGAGATCCAAATACAATACCATTTGAAGCTTGAATGATTGGAGAAATCCGCCTGAAAACGCTGTTTCAGCGAGAGGCGACGGCGCCATTTTCGAAAATTTTTTGCATTTGCGCGCTTCTTTCGCCGTGACGTCATAATGGCAATGATCATCGGGTCAGCCAAACCTGACGTGTTGACCCCTCCCTCCTGGATACGGCCCACGGGCCGGATTTTTTGCCCGCTGTACATAAATTTCGCCTTTAAAAGTTAGCGGTAATCTTTTGCCTTTTTTACACTGCCATTAACGAGAAGTCAACGCAGGTTTATCGCTGTGCACTTTAAAATGGCAATGAAAGTCACTGTAAGTAAATTCAATTGAGTGTTTTGAAGTTGTGAGAGTTTGCTTGACTGTTTGTAGTCGTAGCGCTGTAATGGCGGGGAATCCTGTGTTTCTCTCGCCGTAAAATTTGAGTCAATTTAAGTCGAGTTTACCACTCATCATTGCTGTATTTAGGAGAATTTCTGTGGAATACACTTGACGAATTTCCTCGCTTTCTGCTATTCATTTTACGATAAAAAAGCCCTATTTCAAGTGATTTTAATGGCAACGACTGACCTAAATTGTTTTGTAGTAAAACTTCGCACGAAATTTCAGGCGACATAAATACAACTAACATAAAGAAGATCGAAAAATATTTGTTCTTTAATACATGTTTCCTTGTCTAGTATCTGAGTATCTTGTTCGTTGCGAAGATTTTGTTTTACAAATGGTTAGTAGACGGCGCGCCACCCTATTCAATAAAAAGGTGCGTAAACAAACCCATTTGTAATCGGCTGCAAAACTAATTTACTGCAGGAAAAAAATAAACATGTTATTTGCCGGCTTAGGGTCGGTCCGTATGGCGAAAAACTGTGACCTCGGGCTTGAAAATGCTGCTCTCGGCCTGCGGCCTCGGGCAGCATTTTCTAGCCCTCGGTCACAGTTTTTCACCATACGGATCTCCCAGCCGGCAAATAACATATATTCCTTAAAGTTTTTCTGTCCAGTTCGCAATTAAGTTCGACGCATTTGGTTCGATGTCTGAATTAATAGTCGAACTCAATTATCTGAGTTGACTGAAATGAGGATTACATGTCAAGCTCGACGACGTTTGAACCGAACCTGACTTAATTCGCAGGTAACAATGCGATTCAATTTTATTTATTATTATTGTGGCCTCAAGGTTTCCTACGCCCATTTACAGGTGGTCCTGGGGGAAGAGTTAGAAAGTGAGCGGTACTTAATTACCATTGAAGAGAAGCTAAACCCCTCATCTGACCACACCCATGAGGTCGCTTTAAAGACACAGGAAAACGAAGTGGAACGCTCGGTAGGACCTCTCTATCAACCAGGGAAAAGGAAAAGACGGGTATGCATTTTGACTTTGTGTTTTGTACCTGTCAAGACGGCGTTTGTTGTGTCGGTATTCATCAAGTTTCAATGCAGCTTCGATCTGTTTAAATTTTTTGAAGTGACATTAACGAACCGTTCAGCACCTTTTAAGCTATTATTTCCTTTATGACTGTGACAAATCGTGAAATAAAAATAAGTTGTAGAGCTTCTGGGCACTTCACTTCGCTTCACAGTGTGCCACTGTAACTTGTTGTCAATAAGAGAACAGTCACATATGTAACGTGCAATCACATCCTCCTCTCCCTCCCTCCCTCCTTATTTGCAGCCAGATCGTTGGTTATCACAGATGCGTCTGACATTCCAGTAAAACTCAAGGATTTTAGTCAAATGTCTCGAACAACAAAGGTCTCATTATATTACAGGGGTCACAAACGTTTTCGTGGGGGGCGCGGTGGCCTCATGGTTAGCGCGCTCGACTCCGGAGCGAGCGCTCCGGTTCGAGCCCTGGCCGGGGACATTGTGTTGTGTTCTTGGGCAAGACACTTAACTCTCACGGTGCCTCTCTCCACCCAGGTGTATAAATGGGTAACCCTGCGATTGACTAGCATCCCATCCAGGGGGAGTAGATATACTCCCAGTCTCTTCATGCTACAAAACCGGATAAGCTCCGCCTGACACTTAACTTTCACGGTGCCTCTCTCCACCCAGGTGTATAAATGGGTAACCCTGCGATTGACTAGCATCCCATCCAGGGGGGAGTAGAAATACTCCCAGTCTCTTCATGCTACAGAAACCGGGATAAGCTCCGGCCTGATGGTTAACCTTACCATAAACGTTTTCAGCATCAGGGCAACTGGTTTTCACAGGCGGGCAAAGCTTTTTAACTGAACTGCTTTGCCTCTAGATAAACAAATCATCATCGCAGGCGAATAATTTTGCTCAGTGCTGGGGCCTAATCAAGCCCCTGATATGAGCATTTCAACTACAGAATGTTCTTAATTGCTTTACTGAAGAGTCGATGCTGACAAGCTTAAATTAGCAAAGATACTTGCGGGAACTAGGTGTCTAAAATGCATTTCCTGTTACTAAGTTGTTTGCTCGAGAGAAAGCTACACCGTATATGTACCTTTCATGACATATTCTGTTCTCGTCTATCCAGTATTTCCAGCCACCAGCATTTAATCAGAAGAGACCCGTGGTAACTGGCTTCACAGACGCCACAAAGGTATCGGCGGTGGCTCTTGGTTATTTAAACTTTGAAGACATCTTCGATAACCTCAGTTTTAACAGAACATTTTTGTTTTCTCAGTATTAGACTGGCTTTATCTCAGAATCGAGAATAGGATTTACTTAGAATTAGTTTAGAATCTCTTTTAATGATATTCCCCAGAACGAGCTTCGATTGCAAGCTAATTCCAGTATAATATGACCTGTATCTACCACTAAAGTAGCTAAGGTTTATAATGTATGCGGCTCACACAAAGGCATGTATTTCTATCTAAAATCCTCTTGTTTTTACTTATTTCGATGTCGTTTTGCTTGGTTATCGTGGCGCCAAATGTAGGTGGCGGATCTAAGGGAGAGGCTATCTTGGATTTGCCCCATATGTACTTACTTACATTTGTGTTATCTTTGATACTGTTTCATTCAGGCCAGTTTAAAAGCTGATACTGTATGTTTTGCTCACAACAATGTAACATTTCTTTTTCAGCCAAGCGAAGAAAGTAATCCACGTCATGGTAGATTTGTCACGTCAAACAGACCCCCTAGCAAAACTGAGTTTTTCAACGTTTACAGTTCCTATTCCAGCAAACAAGAGCCTAGCAGCTTTCAAGTCACTCACAGGAAAGAACCAAGTGATGAACGCTTTGCTATCCTGCAAACAAATAACAGTTTATATCATGTTGGCAAACAATGGGAAGAGCGACATGATCAAAGAGTTCCTTCCAACATGGCTGGCAACTGTAGTGCTGCAGGAAAAGAAAATGGAGTCTTCTCTAGAGCAGAAACCTCTGGTTCCAAATGCCTGTTACAAAAAGAAAGGTTAATGCACAGTGAAAACAAACGCAGCACGTCCCAGATCCTAGCACTCTTCTCGTCCCGTAAGGATACCCCATTACCTACAATGACACTTGAAGGAGAGACAGTAGAACTTAATGAAGCCAATCCTGGCGTCACAAAGGAGACACTGTCACGCAATTTGTATGAGACTGCGGATAAGTTCTCGTCTGAGGTTGGTGGAGCGAAAGTCATTGCCCACCCTAGAAACGTTTCTGAAATCTCAACTGCGTTCCAGCCAAGCATTTTGGACAATGATTCTCTTGGACAAGTTCAAGAAACAGGCGTAGATTTAGGTGACTCCCTAAATCTGTCCCCGGATTCGTTTGCAGCTTGTTCGAGTGATAATTTTGGTGGCAACTTTCTTGGTAGAGATGCAATGAGCGAGGATGCCACGCAAGATTCGGTAGTTACCAGGTCACCATATAGCAATCAGAGGCAAAGTGAACTTTGGTCCCAGAATGATTCGGAATCAGTCTCCCCTCTCATCAGACTTCTGACAAGTGTGGAACAGGCTGATTCCCAAGGTTGTATTGATGTCAAGGACGATGGAGCGCAGCTTTGTAACGTGGTGAAAGACAGACAGCTGGATGGTTGCAGCTTTGGGAACCCTGATTCAGCAGCTGTGGGGTTTCCTTCCTTACTTCCATTCCTAAATGTGACTTCAACGCAGCAATCCTCAAACGGCGTTCAAGAAGCAGCACAAGAAGAAGCCATCTGTTCAAAGTATGCCCAAGTTAGATCCTTTTCGAAAGCCTCTAGCAACCCTGACGTTATATCGCCTTTAATAACTGCAAAATGTAGCGATTCCACGAGTTACGAAAACAGGTCACTTTCTCAACTAAAAATGGATCGTTTCAGCACTGACTCTAAAGGGTTCTCCAGCCACCCAGGATCGTTGTTTCCTTACAGTAAACTGCAAATTCAAGATCAAAACAACCACTTGAGAAATTCTTCGAGCACGTCCTTATTCAGAAAAAGGTTCAGTGGCTTCGATGAATGGGACTTGTCGTTTGAACATCAGGCCATCGACGATGGTGAAGGAAATTTACAGCAGTATGAGATGTCACCAGAGTTCTACCCATCTGAAACCGAAAAAGGGTTTGAGTGGAGAGTTACTCCCAATGTGGCAACAGAAGTCATTCCAACTGATAGCCGAACAGTAAGTATAATAGATATATTTATGGCTAACTATGTATATTGCTAGAAGCTGTTTACTTGTAATGCAATCACCATTGGCCACACGAGGTTTAAAAAAAAATTACATAAATAATTGAAAGTACTGAATAGTAATGTTAAAATTCCCGCTTTCAGTTAACTGTTCTGTTTCTGTAAACTCGCTTGGTTTAGGCAATCTGCTCAGTGTTTCAGCTAGATTGTTAAGCTAAAATTTTCATATCGTCGATTTGCTAAAACCGAAAAAAATACGCCACTGGTGGAGAACTTTATTTGGAGGTCATCAGCATTTCAACGATTTTTGCCAAACAAATATGCCGTCTTCACGTTCCCCACAGTTGATAAAAGTTCATCTGAAGTGGAATATCGTAACCTGTTGGGTTAAGATGCTGTTTCCTTTATCCCTCGAAGTATTTCATCTACGGAAATCAGAAACCATTATAGTGGTCATTTCAACAAACTGAATCGACACAGTCCATATGCGTGCAATACCACCGTACACATTCGCGTTGAACTTTCGTTCGCACGGAAACATTTGAAGGCAATGTTCTTTAGTTTTTTTTTTTTTTTTTTTTTACCAAACTACCCTTATGCAGATATCAGAAATAAAGTTTTTCAAATAGATTGGAGGGTTTCGTTAACGATATTGCTTTATTTACGTCAGAGGCGAAACAACGTGTTTCAAGATATACGATTGCATTTAGTACTGCAAATGAGAACGAGCCAACGCGGGCATTGTTCAGTTCGTGTGTATGGTGACCGGACTAATGCCATGCTGTATTGTTGTTCCCAGGTGACGGCAGGAGATGGCCACTCTTGGAAGGGTTCACTTGTTAGTGACACTGTAAAGAGAGGATGCTCGTCTGTACCAGTGGTGTCAGTGCAAAGGCAAAGTACCCACTCTTTACCTAGTAATGGTAAAGGCAAACATTTTTATCCATGTTACAGCTTGTGTTTAGAACATGAGTCTGGTGCTGAGCCATATTCTATCCTTGTTTACACCATTGCATCAGCGTTTTAGAACGATCAACATGTGTAGTTGTACTCGAGAAATAAATGGAAAGGGAAGTCTGTTACGGACATAAAAACAAACAGAAACAGAGATGGAGAGAGAAGAATAACAACAACAAGCAACAGATTTAAACAAACAAAGAAACCGCAGCAGTAGGCGAAACGTTTCCTATAAAAACGGCCAAACTCTCATGTGTTTTGTTTCTGTAGCTTAGTGGTACAGCGTCACACCATTATACAAAAGATCATTCGTTTAACTACGGTCGGAAAATCTCGAATTTATTTACTTCAAACAATTTCTTCCGTTCACTACTTTTGGAGTATCTTTATCCGCGTTCGTGGCAATGTTTAATTTTTAGCTTTAACTTCATACTACTCAGGTGACCAAAGAGCCCCATCATCGAGCCTGAGCTGGATTGACTCAATTTCGTCAAGTGAGGCTCATTATGACTCGCCGTGCCTACTACCAACGCAAGGATTTGCCACAAGTGAAAGCCTTGCACTGTCTTCTACTGAAGGATTCATGACAATGAGCCAGGCTAGAGAGGGAAACCCCACCGACATCAAACCTGAGTTTGTACAGAGAGTGCCGCAACTGGTAAGAAAGTTATACCGTGAAACGTTAAAATTAACGTTCTTTTAAACTAGTTTTAGAAGCCGACTCAGGGTATGGCTTTAGGAATCCTCTATTCGCGATATGTCCATACTCTTTTGAGTATGTTGGTGTAATACAAAGGTAACGCACAGAGGCTCTAGCCACTGGCTTCAAATAGACTTTTTGCGTTGTCGATTGACTTGCTTTACCACTAAATCGTAATCCAATATTTCTTGCAGCCGAAAAGAAGAGCCCCTTTACTTACAGCACCGCCGGAAGATCTGAGCTTGCAGCAAACAGTTTCCCGAAACCCAGTTGTTTACCATGGCCTACCAAATGCGTGTTCTTCCGCTGAATTCCTAAAATTTAGTTCCAAGCCAAAAGCAATGGCAATTACGGGAGAAAGGGAAATTGGGCCATTACAGGGGGAAACCAGTCAACTTCACAAGGCCAACGTTGGAAATTTAGGCAAGAAAGGACATGACACAGGGCAATCTACTTTACGTAGTTCTTGTCGACGCGTGGGCTTGAGGAGGGTGGGAATGGGTTGTTCACGTGACCTCCCCAACAGTGAGAATGCCTTGTCTCAGACTGGACTACAGTTTAGACAGAAGTCGAACGGCTACAGACCTCCAACTGCACCAGAATTCATGTCGAAGAATTCTTCTGGAGACGTAAGTATTGCCTTCCTTCATATTTACAATTAATCGAGTAATTTATTCCTTTTGAAGAAAAAAACATGATATTTATTACTGTTTGCAAACCATCGCAGCAAAATCGGAGACCTAAGGGCAGGTGCATGAACGGGACGAACTAAACAATTAGAGCGTCGATTTCCAAAAGAAGTCGAGAAATAATTTCGTAATCAGCAAGGAAGCAAGGAAGAAGTTTCAAATGTTGGTTTGTCTTTCGAAGGTTGAATTGGTACAAAGGGGGACAAAATCAACCCCTCGCCCACCAGGGACGGGTGTGGGTGGAGGCAGGGGTTGAAGCCATCTTGTAACGTGTTCTCCTTTCCTCTCAATCAGCGTAGCATGGCCGGTGAGTTGAGCTTTCCATCAGCAGAGGAGTGTGACAGTAGTGTCACGCCAACTCGACATGTCACTGTTCCCGTAACATTCCTTGATGTACTGCAGTATAGGCAAGTTTTTAAGTCTGCACTCAGAGGTAGGTGTTTCACTTAATGTGTAACTTTACAGAAGACATATCCGCGTGCTGATGTGGTTTAAAATAGTGTTTTTATTTAAGAATTACATTATGAGGTCGAGATTTCTATGAGGTGATAGTTGATGAGGCCTAAGGCTGAATTAGCTATTACCTCATAGAAATCGAGAGCGGATAATCTAACTGTTATAGGAGAATTGTAACTGAAATTAACGCAAATAATGGTTTCCAATGTTTTTTTTTTTAAATTAGAACTTTAAACTTTAAAAATCACAGACTGAATTGTCATTGAAAAGTTGTAGTTGTTTAATTTAAAGTCAAAACACCGTCAATGCCCTTCTTTTGGTCTTCTCAGTAATTTAATTATTCATTTGCATCTAAACATTCTTCCAAAACATGGGGAAAATAAAAATACGTCGCCGCGGGCATGTTTAATGTTTAATTTTAAATTTGAAAGCAAAATAAAATGTATGTATGTATGTAGGTAGGTAGGTAGGTAGGTAGGTAGGTAGGTAGGTAGGTAGGTAGGTAGGGAGGTAGGTAGGTAGGGAGGTAGGTAGGGAGGTAGGGAGGGAGGGAGGTAGGGAGGGAGGTAGGGAGGTAGGGAGGGAGGTAGGGAGGTAGGGAGGTAGGGAGGTAGGGAGGTAGGTAGGTAGGTAGGTAGGTAGGTAGGTAGGTAGGTAGGTATGTATGCCCTTTCTCAGACGGGCGACAGCCACTGCACCCTAATGGCTGATGGTCTAAGAGTAGCTCAACCAATCAGATTGCAGCATTTGCATTAGTACACTAGTAGAATTCTACTAAAACCCGGTAGAAACACGCAGAACATGCTACCTATTTCTTAATGTCTGCATTATTTTTGGCCCGTACTGTACTGCAATACAAAGAAGAAATTTATAGTCGTGGGGAAAAAAGAGCCTTTTGTTTGAGCACCATTTAGCCTACTCGGAACCGTTTATAATCTTTTCTTTGCTGGAAAATCGCTTGATTAAAGTGTAATTTGTGGCTTTTGCATCAATAAACTTGCAGAACACCTGAATATAGTGTTGTTTGAACTGGCTCGTACCTACCACGCTGCTCTTCAGAAGGTTGATGTTTCAGGGTTTAGCGCCGACGGCCAAGGTATTACATCTTTGGTTAATAACTATCACTGATATTTGGACTCGGGATTACATCTGCTAATATTTGGACTCGCGTGGGGATGCAGCGTGGCCGAGTGGTTAGAACGTCGGGTTTGAAATTCGTAGGTCGCGGGTTCAAATCCCGTTCTCACCGCTAGCTGATGTTGTTCTCGGAAGCCCCGAGTTCAGCTTCTCGGCTACGCTTGTAAATAGCCAACTGGTCTGCCTCCCGCCAGTTGGGATTCTTAACCTAGTTATCTTTATTTGAATATTAATTTGTTATTGTTTGTTTGCATTGGTCCTGTATATCGTGTACGTATACTTACACGATTGGCTTGGAAGAACTCGTCATGTTTTGGGATCTGACTGCGGCCTTTTCTTAACGTAGACTCGGGTTTTTCCCGAAGTTTTATTGTTGCTGTTGTTTTCCTTTGTACTTTGATAGATTGGCTGCTTAATATGGCGGAACGCTATAACCACAAGCTTACGTTACAGCTTTGGTTTTACTCTGGAGTAGTCTTGCACGTCAGTGACTGGTTGCGGAGCGCTTTCACCCCCATAGCCAAAAGTCATGCCAATTAATAATAATTGGAATAAAAAACAGTGTTTAAATAATAAGATTGAAAAAAGTAACTAGCAGCATTGGCTTGGAATGCCAACGTGGCTCCAGTTCGTTGTTTTAAGACAACAATATGGCTGCCGTTACATTATGTGAAACTGTTCTACAAGGTTTGCCCCTCGCTGTTGTTGGCATAGATGACCCTCGACCCCTTCAAACTTACGCTATCTAACGATGAACTTTCATGTGTGTTGTCTTTTTCCTCCCTCCAGGAATTCGTCAAAACTCAGATGGTCCATGCTGCCCTCACGGTATTGTTAAACTGTGCAATATAGTACTACGCAACTTTATTAAAGGTTTATTCTAAAAATATCACCAGAAAGTCAAGAATGAAGCTTATTTACATTTCATTTCAAATATCAGTGGAGGTAAATCTACTAAGAATATCGCAGTGGTGAATGTTAAGATAATGAAACCAATATTACTGTATACTCCCCTTTTTCTAATACAGGGCAAGCACGCTTGAGAGCTGTTAAGAAGGATGGTGCGAACAAGGTTAGTATCATTGGCTTATTGGGGCTGGGTAAAATAACATTTTTGTGTTTCTCCATTTCAAAATCGTGTCAAAATCGTGTCGGTTCTGGCAATTCTCGGAATGATTCTGACTTAGAAACCAAGCAACCTTTGGTTCCATTGACAACGGACAATTATTTTCATATCAGTTTTGACAATGTACACGTTAACCAGCTACCAAGTGAGTTGTTCTCATGTCTATGACCTTCGTTTTTTTCGTCGGGACATTGGCCAATTCAGGTTCGCTTGCACTTAACTGCTGAACTGTTCTTTTCTTTTTTCACTTGTTTTACAGGGAAGATTGTTCTACACCTGCCCTGGAATGGGACAAGCACAATGCAAGGTATTATTATTATTGTTATGATGATGATGATTTATATTATTACTATCATTATTATCCTTATCATTACCATTATGATTATCGTTATCATTCCATTACCATTGTCAGCACCATTGTCAGTATCATTATCATCATTATTATCATTATTGTTATTATTGTTTGTCATATTGCTAGTGTTATTGATAAAAGTGTGGTTTTTGTCTTACTGTCTTTTTTTTGTTTGTTTTTCGTTTATTATTACTATTCTGTATTTTTGCGCCATATTCGGATTTTGAAATCTCTTTTATGTGGTAAAGTGTGAATTGATTTCATTCTACGACTGCTCAACTGTGCTAAATATTTTCACCCCTCCAATTATCCATACGATTTTATAGACGGATAAAATTTCGTTGTTGATTTTGATATTCTCACCTTATGCTGTGAGAATTGTACTTGGATTACTAAGGAGAATTTGTTTGTTGATTATACGGTTGAAAGGTTTAACTCGTATACGTGTTTAGTTCTTCAAGTGGGCAGATGAATATCAAGCAAGCAAGACTGGATCAAAAGAAGTGGAGCACAAGTCTTCAAATAAACTAACATTGTCCTCGTCTGAAAGCTTGATGTCCTTTTTCAAAAGTCACGTAAGTCAAGAAGCAGTTGTAATATTTAGAGCATTTTCATTTGCTACCTCTCAGCTGTTGTGTATTTAGACTCTATTGTTAGTCTGTGAAAGCAGTTACTAATATGAATAAGTTTCTAGAGATTATCAAGACGACCATAGACTACTCCTCGCACTAGCAGAAGTGGCAGTCAAGCAGCTTGGCAGTCAAAACGTTACAGTGCAACAGGCAATCGCAAAATCTAAGCTAACGCACGAAACTCACGGAACACGATTGTTATGTAGCTAGCGTTTTTCCCGCTACAGCGTGCCTATTCGTTGAGTAGTTCATGGTCACATGACATCTAACAATGAAACTGTTAACCCCTAAATACCATTAGCAGGCAACATTGCGAAAGCTATGACGTCAAACGGGAAACAGCTCACTGTTATCCGCGAAATATTGACCGCTGTTGCACGTGATCAGAGCGTGTAGTTAAAAGTAGCCTAATTTTGTGCCTGGAATTTCAGTGCATTTTTCAAAATTTACTTTTGTTTTGTTTTGCTATATAACAAATCACGTTATGACTGGTCCCCAGGGGAACAGTGAATTTTGTTTCCCTCGAATCTCCAAGAGACCAGTCATTAAGTGTCAACTCTTGCCTGGTAACACATAAAGTGATAAAAATAGCTTATTAGAGTTTTATTTTCTGCGCTGTCCGCTGAAAATACTCTCTACCTTGTGTCGTTAGAATGTTGCATTTTACTGTGAGTGCCACTTAGTGAGGAAGATCTCAGACCCTGGAAAAGGAAGGTTTGGCGCGGCTAAGGTACTGAACTGAAACAAGTCAACGGAAAATAAAACTACAGTTGATACAAAAATACAAATAAAAATATCTTCATATCATTTACCTCATTTAAACAATTATATTTTTGCACAATTTTAAGTTATTGTAGGTTGTTTTTTATTGCCTCTATATCAGCTTTATTGAATTAACTGAATATTGTAAGATTTTGTTCTGTTATGGTTTCTGTTTTTGCTTTGTTTTGCTTTTTGTTATGTTTTTTCTTGTTTCTTGTTTTTTGTGGGTGTCTTTTCGTTTAGTAATTACTTAATTGTTATGATGTAGTTTCGATGATACACATGCAGATGATTTTTTAAAATATTTTAAAACTAATTTCTTCGTTTGTAGAAATGGGGAAAGCAAAGAGGTTTTGATACCGAAACTGCCAAGAAAGGACTGTACTTGCAACTCTCTCGAAAAGATCATTCTTCTACTTATTCAAAGGGTGAGTTCACATTAGAAGTTGTAACGCACTCTACATCACCCTTGAAGGTAATGCCTTTGGGCCGCACCTTCCCAACTAAAAAATCGTTCTTAGCCTTTTGCTCCCTGATTAGGCATACTGTGGGAGGTTAGCAACAGGCCTAAAGTGGTCTTTTTAAATCATTATTACTAATCATTTTTCATTTATTCATTCGCTTGCTTTGGGGTCAGTTAGTCATTCAGTCAGTTGCTCGACTAGTCTTTTAGACAGTCAAACAGTTGCTTAGTCGGTTGTACGGTAGTAGTAGATGTTCAGCAGAATTAGCCGGATCTAGGTATAGGTATAGGTATAGGTATAGGTATAGGTCGAGGGAAATCATTAATATTCAAACTGTCTAGGTAAAATGCGTTCCTGCATAATAATTTTTGACTTCCTCCATACTAATTCGGTATAGGTTTACTAATAAGCGTCGCTCGAGTACAATGGAAACAATGAGGTTGCCTGGGCTTGCCCGCTACTAGTGAACCCTGATTGGCTCATGAGACATCTATTAACTGTTCAAAATAAAAGCACGTTCTCCGTTGAGTACTTTATTCTTGTCACAAACTCCAGTAAGAAATATTTTTGATCGAGCGGATAGCTTCCAAACATGCAAGTCGAATCCACATCTAAACCTATGTTAACCGTGGACGAAGCTAATGAGGACACTATTAGTGCGTTTGATCAATTGATGAACGAATATTCTCAGCGCGAAGCACTTGTAAGTATTGTTCTCGTACAAAAGTCTTAAACCATTACAGTTTTGAATTGGTATTCGTTTTCAATCTTACTCTTAACTGATCATAATTTTTATCGTTTAACACAGACACCCGGCAATGAGGTTCCGACTGCGAACGTGGAAAATGAATTCGACTTTCTCGATTCGGTAAGTTAAATTTGGGTTTGTTTAACATATTTTGTAGTTTGATAACAGACTCTGAACCGTTGATTTAACACGCACCGTTAAGCAAGTGTAATTATGCGTGTTACTTTGACTTAAATTTGCATCAAACACCCCGTTAACAACACAATGAAATAAAAGCGATGTGTGAATAAGTCTAGTTACTCTCAACCATGTTAAATAATCGGAATAAACAAACTTAATCGAAAAATCTTTTGCTTTACAGTTTACGAATGCTGATCTGCGAGAAATCGACGATATGGAACGCACAGCGTTGAAAAATAGAAGTCGCTTTTCATTTATTCAAAAACCCCGAGGCCAAACTAAAGCTTGGATAAAAGGTCGAAGAATTCAAAAAAGACATTCACGACCTTTTGAGTGGTTTATGCACCGGATAAATGAGTTTAAGAGGAAGGAGGCTGAATCTCGGGAAAGAGAGGAACAAACAAAGAGGAAGACGGAAGAATTAAGAGAAAAAGATCGACGGTATTCTGAAAAACTGAGAAATGGAACTCCTGAAGAACGGGAGCGCGAACGTGTATTTCAACAGGAAAAAAAGAGGAATGGAGGATATGTCACTGATATCATGGAAAGGCGACGGTGGGGATTTGAGTGAGATATTACCCGACTGGTTTATGAAAATATCTGTTAAGTTTTTTATCTGACCTCTCAGCTTTTCTAAAGAGAGAGAGAAGTTCGGAACGCTAATTAAATTTTCAACACGCGACAGTAAATATTTTCGAACAGCACGTTTCTCTTACGTTTCTCAATGTTTTAAAAGTTTGTTTTTAGCACGCTTCCGTTCGACATTTAAAGTTCTTGTATACGGTTTTTTCTCGCTTGTAAATAGTTGTAAAATAGATTTCGTTTCGTTAAAAGTTGTAAATAAATCATTGGCAGAATTGAATCATGGCTTGTTGTCTGTCTAGCCACGCGCGCGTGTTCCACGCTCGCTCGGGGAAAACACAACGCTGAAATGTGGCGTTTATGGCGCTTTTGGCGTTTCTGGCTGTTGTTGCGTATTAAATTATCGATAAATGTCATATCGCAAATAGTTTTGTTCAGTTGGAATTCAGTTGAAATATGTATTGGTGAATTTTGCTCCTCAATTTGTGTACGGTTTTTTCTCGTTTGTAAATAGTTGTAAAATAGATTTCGTTTCGTTAAAAGTTGTAAATAAATCATTGGCAGAATTGAATCATGGCTTGTTGTCTGTCTAGCCACGCGCGCGTGTTCCACGCTCGCTCGGGTAAAACACAACGCTAAAATGTGGCGTTTATGGCGCTTTTGGCGTTTCTGGCTGTCGTTGCGTATTAAATTATCGATAAATGTCATATCGCAAATAGTTTTGTTCAGTTGGAATTCAGTTGAAATATGTATTGGTGAATTTTGCTCCTCAATTTGTGTACGGTTTTTTCTCGCTTGTAAATAGTTGTAAAATAGATTTCGTTTCGTTAAAAGTTGTAAATAAATCATTGGCAGAATTGAATCATGGCTTGTTGTCTGTCTAGCCACGCGCGCGTGTTCCACGCTCGCTCGGGTAAAACACAACGCTAAAATGTGGCGTTTATGGCGCTTTTGGCGTTTCTGGCTGTCGTTGCGTATTAAATTATCGATAAATGTCATATCGCAAATAGTTTTGTTCAGTTGGAATTCAGTTGAAATATGTATTGGTGAATAGTTTGTAAATAATTTCATTTTGATATGCTTTTATGACTTGATCCTACCTCGACGCATGCCTATGGGAAAACACATCTTAAACAGACCTTTTCTGACCTTTCTACCTTCAAAGAAAAAAGATAAATAAAAGTAAATAAAGGAATAAAATAAATTAAAGGAATCTGGCAACTAGCAGAGACCCAGCCTTCTACTCTTCAAGAAGTCGTGGTAACTTCTTGAAAATGGATAAGCTGAGATTACTGCCATCCTGTCTCCATACTTGGGCTCCCACGAATAGTATATACATATTTCTCGACTCGGAAAGCCATAGGGATCGTAACCGATGACCTTTCTCAGCCGGAAAACATATATATAATATTCTCCGTGACCATGTTTAAAACCCCTTTCTATAATCTCATAATCGCCCTCCTCTTCCGAAACCCAAGTTTTCCTCGTCAGTAAGGCCAACGTTGCAGTTAAATTGAAGTTACTCTTAAATTTCGACGCGCGCTCTCCGTTGATTTCTACGTGGCGGAAATTTATGTGTTCGGCCTGATCGTTCATGAGAATCATATCGGAGGTTTCAAATGCAATTGCCATTTTGAAGAGTAAGCGGAGAGACTGAAATAACCGATTCGTAAACAGATACACGCGGTGGAAAGTGGCGGTGTGCGGAAAGAAGGTCATGTGAAAGGAACTAATGAACTATGACCCGACCCCAACACCGCTTGTTCAATATTCCTAGGGGGGTCATTACTATTTTTAATTATCTACTCCATGATGCGTTCTCAAATTTCGTGTATTCCACGTGGACAGTTCTCAAACTTCGCGAAGCAAGATGGTGTTATTCCGAAGTGCTCTTCTTTCTATTTTGTCTGTTTTGGTTTTAATTCCCAAAGGTTTTACCTCTTCATGTATTGGGAACAAATGTCTTTGTGTGGAGCAGATAAATCTCATCGATTGTTCCGGAGCGGGGTTAGAGGCGATCCCTCAAACAAAGAAAAGAATGCTCAATTATACGACGCTCTCTTTGAGGGATAATCTGTTATTGAAAGTGAATTTTACTTGGATAATGGAACAATTCCCCGATTTAAAAACAGTGGATCTAAGGAACAATCCAATTAATTGCGAGGGAGTCAACGCTGATGGACCTTTGAAAGTCATAACTGATTGCAAGGCGTCAAAACCTACAACACACCACAGGATAACCGCGAAGATCATTCCTTCATCGACCCAATCGATCCTCGTCCACAACCTGACACAGTCATTTCATATTAACTCGACCACTCCAGACTTAACAGACCCGGACCTTCCTTCCACCATGTATTTGACCACTTTGATTGCGAGTATCATTTTAATTCCTTTCGTCATTCTTTGTCTAAGGGTTGTGATAAAACTTTTAGTCACGAAGCGGAGAAGACAACGGCGTGAAATTGGACATTCCTTTGAAATGATTCCTTTTAATTTAGAAACCTCCAATGATGAATCCGATGAGCGAGTCATCTTTGACGTTACCGCGTTGTAAGGACTGCCTTTGAATATTTCTTTGTTTGTTTGTATATAGCTTTCCCCAAACAGTTGTAAAATAGATTTCGTTTCGTTAAAAGTTGTAAGTAAATCATTGGTTGAATGCTACTAGATATCTAAGTTTTGTTTGTAAAATAGTTTTTAGAGTTCTTGTATACGGTTTTTCTCGCTTTTTTGTAAATAGTTGTAAAATAGATTTCGTTTCGTTAAAAGTTGTAAATAAATCATTGGCAGAATTGAATCATGGCTTGTTGTCTGTCTAGCCACGCGCGCGTGTTCCACGCGCGCTCGGGGAAAACACAACGCTAAAATGTGGCGTTTATGGCGCTTTTGGCGTTTCTGGCTGTCGTTGCGTATTAAATTATCGATAAATGTCATATCGCAAATAGTTTTGTTCAGTTGGAATCGAACTTTCACAGAGATAACATGGTGCGGAGGAAATGTAAACATTGTCCAATTCCCGGCTGTGGCTCGAAATTCTTAGTTCGGTTAGCAGATCATTTAACTCGCGTACACGAGTTAACAGAGTTAGAACGAAAATACTGGTTACAATTTGCAAAACTACAAAACACCAATGCGATTCGTGTGTATGACAAAGAGGTTGAACCCAAAACCATTTTTCTATAAGTCTGCAAGCGTTCTGTTCAATCAGTCAGTTGTGATCATGGATCCAAGATGGAAACATCCTTTCCCCGCTCTTGTGGCAGGACCGACCTGTTGTGGGAAGAGTCAGTTTGTCAAACGTTTACTAGAATCTGGCGAAGACATGATTGAAGGAGCCCCAGAAAATATCATTTGGTGTTATGGTATTTACCAACCCGCTTACGACGAAATACAAAGAAATATTCCCAACATTACTTTTATCGAAGGCGTCCCTGGTGATTTAGAATCCATGATTAATCCTTCTATAAGAAATCTTGTAGTCATTGACGATTTGATGCACGAATTGAGTAACGACCAGAGAATAACCAGTTTGTTTACTAAAGGCTGCCATCACCGAAACTTGAGTGTTATCTTTATTCTGCAAAATATTTTTCACCGCGGAAAAGAGTTAAGAGATATGAGTTTAAATTGTCATTACTTGGTACTGTTCAAGTCTCCCAGAGATAGTAGTCAGGTCAATCATTTAGCCAAGCAGATGTTTCCCGGCCATGCGAAATATATGCAGGAGGCGTTTCAAGATGCGACGAAACAGCCTTACGGTTATTTATTATGCGATCTCAAACCGGAAACACCGAGCGACTTCCGGTTACGTAGCAACATTTTCCCCGGGGAGACGCAATGCGCCTATGTCAGAAAAGTATAAAAAGGAGTGAACTGCAGTGAAATAAATCAGTTGAGTATGGCCCAGCGACTGAGAAAGAACCACGATTTTCTCAAGCTCCTAGTAAAGTGTACGCCCGCTCAGTGTAAAGCCATTTTGAAAGTCGCTGACGACGCTTTAGTAAGAACCATTTGTGAGTGCATTTTAAACGTTCTTAAAGAAACAGTACCTGTCAGTAAACCGGCGAAAAGAAGACTTCTAGCGCACAAGAAATCACTGATCGCTCTCGCCGAGAAAAGTACACCGATCGAAAAGAAGAAAAAAATCTTAGTGCAGCAAGGAGGAAACTTTTTAAGTGTCTTATTACCGCCCGTGCTTCGTGTACTGAGTTCGATTCTTGTCTGAAAATGAATTATACCAGGCGCATGATTCTAGTGCCAGAAAATACACTGGAACGATTACAACAACGTCAACAAATATTAACACCACCCGTGACACAAGTTTTGAAAAACTTGGACAATCAAATGGGCGACATTTTATCCAACAAGCAACTGGACGATGAAGCAAAAGCAGCGCTTTATAATCAACAGTTGCAGCGTTATCTGACTTATTATGATCAGCGAAAAGGGCAACCCCTCCACGTAAAATTAACAACTCCCAAACCTGTGGAAACACCAAAACCAGAAGAAAGTAGTGAAGAAACTAGTAAAGAATCCACGGCGGAGGCAGAAACTATTCCGACTTCAGCAGTCGAACAAGAAGTCATAAAAAGTGTTCCCAAACTTTACAAGACCGGAGCAAGACAACTATTAGACAAAATCAAGGAAAATCGAGATGTGTTACACTGGAATGATAAAGGAGAATTAGTGTACGAAAACAAGCCGATTTCCGGGTCTCACATGGTGGATTTGGTGAATGATATACTACGTCACCGTAAAGGGTTTGAACCCGTGGGCTGGTCAGTGTTTGCGAGGGGTCTGGCTCGAATGAATGTGCCAGAAAATATTGTGCGCAACCCCCAGAGGCAAACTGCTATTCGAGAATTTAAGACAAGAGTGAGAGAAGAGACACCTGAGAGCCCCACACGTTGGTTACCTACACCGCCCACTACAAGCTCAGCCCCCGTGAAAAAGCAACGCCGAAGGGTTGAGAGTCCACGCCCTCAGGCTGTGCGCTGGTTGCGTTTGTGAATAACCACAACAGACATTTTTTATTGTTGTAAAACACATCTTTATTTTGATCACTCAATAAAATACGTTAAAATGAAATTACATGGTGTGTTTATTGTGTTGTGCTCTTGCTCTTTGTTTCTTTACATCAGTGCGATATTTCGGGAGACTTAAAGGAAAGCGTTTTTCGATAAAGCGTTGTACAAGAAAATCATTTCTACTTTTATTACTAGAAAAACGATGTACAATAGTGCTCATGCTAACTTGGCGAGAGCGAAATAAGGCAAAATACAGACAGTAATGTCCACAGACTTTTGAATCAATGCTTTGCAAAGTCTTTGAGTTAAACTTCCAGCCGTTAGAATTATTGTTCAAAAACGAAGAAAATGTTCCAGTATAATTGCTTGGAGGTAATCCATAAGAGTCAAAGAATTCTCCCTCTCTTTCTTTGGTGAAATAAAACGCAACCCAGTGAGTTCCAGGTTTGTCGCTGGTATCCACATTGGCAATGAACAAGGCTGGGTAAGACGAAACACTTGTAGGTAGCTTGTCTGAGGGGTACACTCCTTGAAACACACCGCGCGTATATCTATCCTTTCTCAGGATGATTGTCAGTTGTATGGTATCCATTCTAATTCGTGTAGTCAAACAAAACGTTTCGATTTGCGTCAATCTCAATCACGTTTTGAAATTCCGCGTAGATGATAAGGTTGACTGTGTTGGCGAGTGGCTGAGCAAAATGAAGTTCTACTCGCAGGTTACCTTGTTTTATAAGCTCAAAATGGTCTCCCGGGCAGTGATCTGGGGTCAAATCAAATGCAAATAAGGTGTATCCCTGACCGTAATCGCTTCTATTTATTTGATTTCCCGTATCCTGGGAAAGCTTTCCAGTGCCGGAGAAAAGGCTCTGAAAGCCAGTTATAAAATTTTGACCCCCAGCCTCGTCAAATTTCAGAAACAGAGGTTTTCGAGGGATTTGCTCACCATCTACGTACACTCCTACTTGGGTTAGGTTATGGTGTTTAAAGTTAAACGGGTTGGAGGCATATGTCCCGTTATAAGCTTCTGTATCCACTAATCCCAGTACTATACGCTTTGGAATATGACCGAGGAAAAGGTTGTCTGGGGTAAAGCTACTGAATCCGTTTGGGATGGAGAGAACTTTGCAATCGACCCGGCGTATAGGATACTTGGCAGTCGCTTGCTTTAATGCAGCCGCGTGTCCCAAAGCAATAGAAGGGGCCACTTTCACCTTTCGAACGTACAGAATTGCTTCTGTAATAACCACTTTGTGATTAGCTCCATCGGCTGATGAGACTAGGCAGAAAGAATTTTTGGCTCTATTGAACTTTAGCCTTAGATTAACTCCGTTTAAAATCAAACGGTCTTGGAAGAATATATCGCTGTGGATAGGACCTATCATATCCACCGTGCGACTTTGTTTTGTAAATGCATAGCGAGCCTTTAATCCAAAATTAGCACCCGCGTCGTCGGCCACAGGATTTACGACATCCATCTTCCCTGGAGTGTCTTTGTAAAACATAGCCATTGTTAGTTGACTCGATTTTGCATCTTCTCCGTAGTTCTGCAATGTTTCAATCATCGCACGATATGGATATGTATTAGTCGACGGGGAAATAAGCCGCTCGTTCAAAGAAACATCCACTTGTGAAAACAGAGCGTGTTGAAATAGGTTCACGGGTCCCACTTGCTCGTTCGGGTCTAAAGCAGTACCGTTTGCTTTGGTGATCTTGGCTTTAAGAAACAGCAGGGTTCTTGCCAAGTCTAGATATTCTTCTCCGGATCCAGAAACGTTAAATTCTATAGGACCGCTGTCGGTGATGTTACTGAGGGGGTGGTATTCAATCCATTGACCCTTGGTGATAGATGTTTGAGTAGCCGGAATTGTAAAGAGATCTAGTTCCGATTTCGTGCATTCTTGAGATTCGTGATGAACAAAGGCCATTTTACTTTAAGAAGGAAAATTTGTCTTCGGGTTTCTTCTTTTGCTGCGGAGATGCTTTCACTCTCTTACCTGGAGGTGAACTGTTTTTTGTTCCGGGCGTTTTTCTTTTTATAGCTTTTCGACCTCCACCTGACTGCGAAGAATTCTGGGAAGGTAGGCCCAGAGCTTGTTTAGCGCGCTTTTTTGTTGCTGTTTTAACATTTTCTCCAGCTAACACATCTTGTGCAACTTGGACACCTGTTTGAAGAGCTCTTTTACCAAGCATTTTAGCGCCTTGCTGTAAATGAGGTATCGCCCAACGGAAAAGACCTTTAAATATGGAACCTAAGCCATATCCTCGCTGAAATCGAGCTCCGTGAAAAGCCGGTAAATTACCTCCTTTTTGCTTAGCTTGGTTTAAATAGTATTCTTCGTACAACTTGTGATTTGGAGTATAAAGTTTCTTCATCGCGTTTAAAAATTCGCGGGTCTGCTCTGACAGAAATGAAGTGTAAGCAACACTTTACCAAGTTCAAATGGCACAGTTTCTCCTGTGTCCCGCTTTATATTGACTTCGATACTTTCAAATTGCTTTCTGCTGACAGGTAAGTATTGCGGGCGAATAAATGACTTGCTGATTCTCTCCCCATCCTTCCCTTCCACGGGTACGATTCGAAGGAGGGGAACAAGTGCGTCTCCGACATATTGTGATTGTATAATATCGCAGTAGACATAAAGATCGTGAAATCCATGTTCCAAGTCTACTGCTCGTTCAGCAGTCGATGTCCTAGAGATAACCTTATTCGGAGAAAATCCTAGCATTTGCCCGATGCCGTAAAAATAGACTTCGACCTTATTTTGTAGGTGTAGGGTCACTTTTCGGTTCAGAGTATCGAAGGATAGTTGCACTTTGTCTTTGAATCGATCATTCGCGTTGATCACTTCGTTGAACTTAGTTATTAGATCGGCGACCGTGGTGTAATATCCCGGTGGAACTATTAAAGGCTCCCACATATCGTCTAATTGTTGATTACGGAGATAAAATCGATTCTCAGCATTTCCTTGTACATTATTCCAGCTATGGGGATAATGGATTTCTGTTAGCGCTACTTCCCACTCCCCGGTCAAGCTGATTGTCTGAGGTAAACAAACCCGGTACTCTGTCAATGTGTTATTGGGGAATTTATCGAGGCTGGCATTGCTAGGAAGATGCAAGTAGAACTGTGTTACCTCCATCGTATCTTGTGATAAAATGAACGTTTTACTGTAGGTGTTTTTAATTTATAAAAGAAACGACGCAACAAATCACATTTTAGTTCACATTCTTTTATTCATCATACACAAAGCCTTTATATTACAATTTCAAAATGTCCTTTTCGGCAACCCAGCTATTAAACTTGTCTGGGTATCCTTTCCATTTCACAAAATATTCCACTACTCCTTTCCGTTTTCGCTTACGCAAAACTTTTTCAACGCGATAAACATCATCCTCCTTGATTACTTTCTGTAATTCCGCTTCGTAGAATGTTCCGTCTAGGATCTCTCCGGCATCATCTTTCAATTTGTAAACAGGCACTTGGCGCGCAAATCGTTTGTAGATCGTAAACATTTCTTCCGTGTAATTGGGAAGGTAGGACTTTTCAAACATTCGCTTCACTTTGCTGATCCTTACGCGATTTCCCACTTGAAATTTATATCGCACACGCTTGTCAATATCGTTGCCATACAGCGTGTCCCACACCTTGGCTTCATTGGATTTAGTCACCTGACTCGGTTTCATTTTAATGCTCCGATGGTAAGTGTTATTGTAGGATTTTACCAACTTAGGTAACACATCGATGTAAGTAAGAGTGTTTTTAGCTGTGAAATACTTGTACATTTTGTTCTTAAAGGTACGGTTGAATCTCTCTACTACCGATGCTTTGAGCCCAGAGTTGACTGTAAAAAAGTCAATGTTATTTTCACGTAGGAATTTCTGAAACACACGATTAAGGAACTCTGTGCCTTGGTCGGTTTGAAGCTTGTTTGGTTTACGACCAGGCGATAAAATCGTCTGAAAGGCCTTCACTAGTTCTTGCCCTTGCTTTGTCTTTAAAGGCACAACCCAGGCATGCTTGCTGAAAATATCTATACACGTCAGTAGGTATTTGTAACCTTTGTTGAATCGGCTTAAATTTTGAACATCGACCAGATCTGCTTGAAATTGTGCATCTATGCCAGGAACAATCACTCGGCTTCTCTTGTAGTGTCTTCGAGCAGGTTTATGAAGAGTGTAAACGTCTTGTTGACTCAACCAATCTTGAACTTGTTTGCGAGAAATTTTACTTTTTCCCTTCTCTTTGACCGCTCGGTACACAGCATCTAAGCCACCGAAACTTGCGGGTTGACTTGGGTCGAGATAAATGTTGGACAGCGTTTTCTCCATCGCAAAATTCTGAGTTTTGAACAATCACTTGACCCCCGCAACAAGCTAAAACGATACGAATGCGGTTGAAAATACGCTCTAATACCAGCGAGGGTGAAGACGGCCAGCAACCCATTACTAGTGACCACTGCGAAGGCCAACACTTGACTAACTTTTCTTCATGCTGCACTCACTTATATAGCTATTCTTGTATTTGGCTAAGAGTGGGAACGAGAAAATCAAATAGTTGTTCCCATTCCTCCTCAGTTAGCCCCAGTTGCTCGACAAAATTTAAAAACACTACTAATCTCCCCCAGTGAATCTCTGTAAACACCTCGGAATGAAGACATTTTAACTTGTCAAGCATCGATCCTGGAAGCTCACAAAATTGCGCTCTAAGAGATGTTATTTCATTTGAAGGCATATTCCTCGCTATAAGGCAATAAAAGTAAAATCGTGCCCTAAGAACAGAAAGAGTAAGACCCATGTTAACGTGTAGACAGATAAACACACACTGACTCAAAATCAAATCGTGTACTCACTTTATTGTTTTAAAAATAGAACTTGTTTTGAATTGCGTTAATTACATAGTCAAGGTCCATTAGTTTTTCTTCTTTTCTGACAACGTTCTCAGGACATTGGACTTCTGTCGGGTCAACGTTCATAACTTCTTCAGCGTTGTCATCTTTGTGGATTTCCACACTACTGAAATCGTTCGTTTTAATACCACAAGGCCCATAATAAAGAGCATACAATACGCGTTGTTTCATGTCTTCATCATAATTTTCGAGTTCCAAAGAAGTAAGATAGAGACTGGTCCAAGGCAACTTCGGTAACTCCGTCAAATAACTTTCCCATGTCTGGCCAAGCTTCAACCCCAGAGTGCTGCAAACGCTTTCCACATTTTCCATCACCACAGCAAGATCTATTTGCTCGCGGGCTTCATCGTGATAATAGAACCACGCGTCTTCAGTGTCCAACATCAGACAAGAGTGCTGTCTTTGACTAGGATGTCGAATAGTGCAACCTTGGCATCGATTTACTTTTTCCTCTTGAACGAGTTTGTCATAAAACGCGGCATAGGTCAGTTGAAACACATGCCCAATAATGGTGGCTACCTTCTTGCGTTGGATCTGCTCAACTTCGTCCACGGTTAACATAGGTTTAGATGTGGATTCGACTTGCATGTTTGGAAGCTATCCGCTCAAAAATATTAGTTTACTGGAGTTTGTGACAAGAATAAAGTACTCAACGGAGAACGCGCTTTTATTTTGAACAGTTAATAGATTTTTCATGAGCCAATCAGGGTTAATTTTAGCGGGCAAGTCTGGGCAGGTGTATTGTTTGTATTGTACTAGAGCGACGCTTATTAGTAAACCTATACCGAATTAGTATGGAGGAAGTCAAAAATTATTACGCAGGAACGCATTT
>JAHPZR010001252.1:37500-43059 GCA_019787425.1 Platygyra sinensis
ATTTGGTGCGATTGGTCAAAACCTATCAAGGTTTTTCGTGCCACTAATTGTCTTTGAAGTTCATCTGAAAATTGTACGAGACTATGAAATCACTTAAAGTGTATAACTCCTTTAGCATTCTTTTCTTTTTTCTTTTATAGGCGTCTTTGGTGCAGGGAAAAGCTTTCTACTCGCTGTTGTTGTCCTGTATCTGGTGGAATTATTCAAAGCGAGCGATGCTCTCAATCAGCAGAGGTGAGATCAGTTCATTTAGCTGGTTGAAGATAGGAATGACTGAAAGTTTATACACTGTCTCTACGCTTTGTCAAACTTTAAGCCCTGATTCCAGCACATGCGTCTTAAGGACGTGGCATTCGCAGTTATTGCAGATTTTAGTTTTCTACAACGCATAGTAAGAAGTTTGGTATAGCTGCGTAGAATACCCCATGCATTTGCGTGTATTTACGGACCCCATGGTGATAAGCATTATAAGATGCGACGTTTTGCTAAGTTTAATATAATTCTATCTAGAGGGTTCAGAGCCACCTCAAATTTTCAAGATTAAATTTGTTACCAGCCTCTTTAGAGCTCAGGCGAAGGGCTAACACCCGAAAAGTCACCTTCACAAATTCGCTACGTTGACTTCAAATTGATAAGCAGCTAAGAGTTTTCATTTTCCAGCGCTGCCCGGAAAAATTGCACAGTGCAGGAGCCATCGTAAGAGCTGCCTTGTTTGCGAAAGAACGCATTTCAAAAAGCAAATAAGAATACAAAAAAACTGGATTCCGTCTCGGGGTTGACATTTGATTTTAAAATCCTGATCACACTTGTCGAAGTGGTTACTCTATTTCAGTGTTTTTTGTTTCGATTCTTTATTTTAGCAGTAGCACATCCTCTTCGTGGAAGATTCTTGTGTCCTCCACCACAAACGTGGCCGTCGATCGCATTTTGTTGGGGTAAGATCTCTGAACACGAGTGACTTAATGATTTTATGTATTCTCATCATCTGTTTACTTGTAGATTGTGTGATCTTTTCAGGAAAAAATGTAGCATTGATCACTCAAAATTCCCTCTTTTACTTGGGCAGATTATTGGAGCTCGGGTTTGAAGAGTTCGTACGAGTGGGCAGCATTCGTAAGATCGCCAAACCTGTGCTACCTTATAGTGTTCATAGTACTGGAAGTGACAGTCAGGAATTAAAAGAACTGCAGTCCTTATTGAAGACTAAACTTACACCATCGGAGAGAAAGTAAGCGCATTCTTAAGCGGGTGTAAGCGGCTGTTCTTAATGGCTCGACCCGCTGGTATTCGGGGGTTTTCAGTGCAGCTATGTCCTACAATTAGATCAGTATGGATTTTGCCTTTCGTTGCTCTTTGATCAGCCATCTTTTCTGCTAACAACACAGCCCGTGGTGACATCGTCAAAACGACGTCAGCGTGTCTTTCTTTATTTGATTTTCATTGATCACAACTTTCATTTGTTTGATTTACCTGATGAAGACGCGGAGACTCTGTAACTCGTGCTTGACACTGATTTTATTAATATTCGTAGAAGTATTAGTTTTAGTATTAGTATTAATCTTAGTCTTAGTATTATTTCTTTCAACTTTTTAGCCACGTCCGGAAAGGTATTGAACAGCACAAACTGGGAGAGAATAAAAGGGTGAGTGAGAAAAAAAGGAGACCGTCATTGTTTAGATCTAGGAGTATGCGTGAACGGTGTTTACCAAGCGTGATCGGGCTATGGATGAGGGTATGCCATCAAATAACCGTTCTTGCATGATGAAGGTTTTGACAATCCTTGCGGAATAAATCTTTAGAGTCAAAACAAACCTGGTAGAAAGTCTCTGGTCCTTGACACTCAGTGAATGGTCAGACTCGTGTTCAGCAAATCAGACTGAGGTTAGCCGCCGGTTACAGTCACACTTTCTACTTTCAGTACACGCCAGTACTTGTATAACAAAGTACTTTCAATCGTGTACTTTTTTTTTCTCTTTTTATATCACAGGATATTTGCACAGTGTTATTCACTAGTTTGACATCGTGCTTTTAGATCATTCTTCATTTCACTTTTGTTTACCTCGGCTGTCAGTTCATAAACTTAGCGTGTTTTAAGTATATTAGTTTGCGAGCTACCTTCACTAAGAAAAGTTGCCAAAATTGGAGTGAAAATGAGTGGCAGGCTTATTTTTGCATTTATGCCTCATTGTCAAAGAGGTGTCGAAATTTGTGTTCTCTTCTTGAATAGCTTGCTTTTCTTGTTATTTATTTTGTCTAATTCTAGCAGTTCGAATTTATTATGAAATTAAGACGAGCATTAAGTCGCCAATATCTCATAGTTGAGGATTTCGTTTATTCTCATTGTCTCTCTGCTTGGAAATATATTGATATTTATAAAGTAGAAAATTGTTTGTGATCATTCGGTGGAAATAAATATAAAGTTAGCTTGAAGCTGATTTTAAATCACGTTCAAGTTCAAGTTTATTAAGGATTTTAAAACATATAAAGTAAAATAAGCACTGGTCGCAATTAAATTAAGTTAAATTAAATTCGTTTTGAAAGCGACTTTCGCAAGCTCGCTTGATTGCCCGGTCGTTCATTCCTTCCGGAAAAGAAAATTTACAATTTTGTAGGGTGGTTGAGGGAACGAGGAGGGTAGCCGGGCCCAGCCAAGACAAAGCTGGTTTTGTTTGTGTTGTTGGTATGCTCGGTAATTGCTATTTTCTTCTTCTTGGTCCCAGAAATTATCCCAAGTTCGAGTGGTAGGAGTCACATGTGCTGCTTGTGTCTTTCCATGCTTGGACAAGTTGAAGTTCCCGGTATGTTTTACCGCAGTAGTAGTAGTAGTAATAATAACAATAATAATAATAATAATAATAATAATAATAATAATAATAATAATAATAATAATAATAATAATAATAATAATAATAATAATAATAATAATAATAATAATAAAGATCTTTATTGACTCAAGAAAAAATAATAAAAGAAACACGTCCAGAGACAAAACGTCTGGACTTACAATTTCATACATATATCGATCCATTATGTATATACAAGACTAAGTAGCTACACAAATTCAAAAAGACATCTATTAAAAAAGCAACGTTTAAAACGTTCGGTTCTAACTGGAGGCAGGATGTAATTATGTCCTCTTTTCCTGAGGCTCCTAGCTCTCTGAACTGGTAAAAGTTCATGTAGTGGATTTGCACCGTCAGAGGTTACCTCGTCCCAAAGAAGCCTGTCTTTCATTTTAATTACATCCATTATGGGAGTGTATTTGCTAGTATACCCATAACGTAAAGCTCGCTTACAGAACTTATCAATATGAGAGAGATACTTACTATAGTGGGCAGAAGCCCATACCTCAATTGCGTAAGTGAAAAGTGACATAATTAGACTGTCAAACAGCAGAGTAAGTTCATGTAATGAATAGCCGTAGTATTTGCAGACTCTGAGGATATACAGTCTAGAAGTTGCTTTGCTAAGCATGTTTTCAAATTGAGCGTCCCAGTTACTTGGATCTTGGTTTACTGTAATTCCTAGCAGCTTTAGTTCGCTCTTTCTAGTTATTCCGTCCACGGGCTCTGGAAGGGGCATTGTGGTTTTACCTTTAACAACCTTCTCAAAGGTCTTCTTCATGTTTAATGTCATCCGGTTTTTATCCGCCCAGCGTTTTATATTTGTCATGCAGTATTACTTAACTGTAAGAAACTGAATTCAATCATAGCGCGATAAGCTCACGAGAATGGGTACAGTGGGACAAAAACAATAAGCACTTACTAATGACTGGCCCCAAGGGAAGCAGTGAGTTTTGTTTCCTCGAGATTTTCAATGTTTCCTGAAACGAAGCCCAGTGGAATATTAGGGAACTTTGTTCACCATAGTTTCGAGACATTCATCGTGATTGCGTGCAAGCTTTTGTTAGGAGTTAGGGAACCGAATTGTTTTGTTTCCTCACGTGATACTTGCTCTTCCAATAGAAAACTACCTTTTATTTGTCAGGGACATGCTCTGTTCGCTTTTCTCTTAAACTCAATCTTATATGGATCCAAGCTATAAGTACCCAAAGCGCATGTTCTAAGCTAAGGTTGCCACTTCGTTAAAAAGCTAACTGTTTTGGAGCCTCTTCAGTACGGGCAACAAGAGGGTACGCTTGGGTGTCCGTTATTTGAAGGTTCATTTATTGGTTGTATTGTAAAGGTAGAAGTTATATAAATTCAGGTTTAGCTGCAGTAGGAACATAAAGTTTTTGGTTTTACAGAGAGGTCTGTAACATTGAGGTATCTGTAGTATAGAAGTGTTCATACGAAGAAACCCCATTGTATTATATTTAAGTCAATGTGTAAAAACCGTTGTCTTTCATAGTAACTGTGTTACGTTTGTTGTTCCTCTTTCAAGGTGCTACTCCTAGACGAGTGCAGTCAGATGACGGAGCCAGCGTCTCTGCTTCCTATGGCCAGGTGTGCAAGTTATTATACTTGGGCCGAGTTGTTTTAAAGATGGTTTAAACTTTTCCAGGATGTGGGACGGGTTTACTGATTCCTCTGTCATAAAGGTTTTCATCACTGCTGATGTTTGGTCGAGTTTGGGATTAGTCGACGTCAGAAAAAAAAACACAGCACTCACGGCAAATCATAATTCACGCTGATCGCGCATATTTACTTAATTAATCGTGCTTTGAACAGTTGTGTCCTGGGACATGCTATCGTGCTTTCGGACACGTATCCAGCCAGCCAACCACTCCTGGTATAACAAAAGTCTGTTCTTCTTTTCATTGATGATGAGAAACGAGAGCCGCATAAGTTGAAAACAGATACCGCTTCAGGAACTGACAGAGCGTATAGTCTTTTTAAGCCAAATCGCCATTCCGCCATTCCTTCTAATGTATTTTGATTATCAGTTTCCACGCGGACACGACAGCTTGCGCTTACAATGTAGTTCATTAGCGGTGGCGCTTCTTTCTGAATGAGAAAGATTTTCAGTACGTTAACAATGATTTGCCTAAGACAGAAAGTAGCACTACTTGTGTTTTTGTACTGGGTTTACGTGTTTGAAAAATATTTTGGTTCCTGTAACTGCTCTCTATTTAAAAATATATGTCTGGGTTGTCCTGTGACTGACTTAACCGAAATCTTGCTAAATTATTTTGCAGATTTGAATGTCGGAAGCTGGTCCTTGTCGGAGACCCTAAAGTGAGCAGCGTGCCCTTTTGTTTTGTTTTTTGTTGTTGTTTTGTTTACACCTTCCTGGTTGCGCTGCATTGCCCTTGTACATATTCCGCCAGTTTGATTGCGCTTTTGTTTATTTTTGTTTTATTTATTCAGCAACTAAGTCCCCACTATTCAAGGTTCAGAGCCTGATCACGAGGCTGGACTTGAACAAACTTTGTTTGATCGCCTCATGAAGATGGTAAGAAGAAACTCAACCAAGCGTATTCATGAGTTTCCATACATTCATTCTATTCATGGATTTTTATTACGTAAAACTGTAACAAAGTGAGTTTAATTTGAAGAAAAGAATGCTTTGCAGAATATTTGGTCTAGATCTAAAAGCTATTACTATTTCTTCCCCAAA
>JAHPZR010001253.1:0-19572 GCA_019787425.1 Platygyra sinensis
TTGTTAAAAGAAAAAAAAAACATGTCATCGAATCACAAGCTGTACTTTTCAAATTCTCACTTGCCTGTATGGCAAGGTTCTATACAAGTCTTCTAACAAGTTAAAAAGAAAAAGTCAAACTTAGACTAGCCTGGGACAATCAAAATTTGACAGCTGATTGTCAGAGGAGCAAGCTAAACTTCAATAATGTTTTTCCAGCCCTGTACATGTTGTTTTTATTGTAGTACATGAGTATCACTTTAAAGTAATGTAAAATGTAAATTTATCCTATTTACAGTGAGAATTACACTGACAGTAATATGTAAATTAATAATGTACTTACTGATTTGAAGATGAAGCATTTATTATTGTTGAAGCAAAGAATCTAAAGTTCAGGCAGGCACGTGGGATATCCACCTTTTTGGCCAGCATTACTGGCTTGCCCTGATCTCTTGATTCTGCCTCAGCAAACTCATCAAACTGGGACTCAATGAGATCTGCAATCTTTCTCATGATCCCTGAACGAAATTCTGGTGTAGTGACAGACCAGCTGCGGGAAATAGATAACACCTGTTTATAATTCTACTACTAACAATTCTGCCAAGGTTAAGGGGGGAGAACCTTAACCACAAATTTGTCGCTAAGGAAATCTCAAAACGTCCTTTTTTTTGGGCTCCTGAAGTCTAGTGGGCATCAAAGTTTACCATGTTTGTTCGATTCACGTTTGCTTTAAATGTTTCGAACCACGCCCATATTTGGTATGTCACATGACCACAATAGAAAATGTCTAAAAACTCGGACTGAGTGGATCGTTTTCGAAATATAACAATACGATTTGTTAAAACACGGCATTATCTACAACTTGTAGTATGCATTTGAGGAAATGTACAATATTTCGAAAATTATAGATCTTTAAGAGGCTATAAAAGCACTTAAACATCTATAATTCTCGAAATATTGTACATTTCTTCAAACGCATACTACAAGTTGTAGATAATGCTGTGTTTTAACAAATCGTATCGTTAAATTTTGAAATCGATCAACTCAGTCCAAGTTTTTAGACATTTTCTATTGTGGTCACGTGACTTACCAAATATGGGCGTGGTTCGAAACATTTAAAGGAAACGTGAATCGAACAAACATGGTAAACTTTGATGCCCACTGGACTTCAGGAGCCAAAAAAAAGGAGGTTTTGAGATTTCCTTAGCGACAGATTTGTAGTTAAGGTTCACGCCCCTTAAGTACACTGCGTTACATCACTATAGAATATCCATGGCAAGGTAAGATAGTCTGCATACGGGCCAATTGTGGCCCACCAGGCCGGAGCTTATCCAAGTTTCTGCAGCATTGAAGCCACTGGGAGTATTTCTACTCCCCCTGGATGGAATGCTAGTCCATCGCAGGCTAATACCCCCAGCATTAAATTCGACGGTACTCATTTACATGTATACACCTGGGTGGAGAGAAGCACCGTGAGAGTAAATTGTCTCGATCAAGAACACAACACAATGTCCATTGCCAGGGTTCGAACCCGGATCGCTCGCTCCGGGGTCGGGTGCACTAACCATGAGGCCACCGTGTCCCCACAGAATATCCATACCAACCCCAATTTAGCAAGCAATATGAAAAAAAAAATGTGAAATTTTCAGTATCAATTTTGCTTTTTTTTTAAAGAGCCTCTCTTTTTCACAACCTCTTCCTGAATATGAGGCTTGATCAGTGATAAAAGCAAGATGTGATTACTTGGAGTGTGACAAGTGGGTACAAAGCAGCTTCCGGATGAGTTCTGATGCACCGAGTTCAACTTCTCGGCTGCTCTTGTAAATAGACAACTGGTCTGCCTCTCGCCAGTTGGGATTCTTAATAGTTTATGTTATATTTACAATGTTTGGTTATTTATCTACAGTGTCCCCAATTAGCACAACAGTGCTAAATACATTAGACACTTAAATAAAGTTATTATTATGACAATTTTGCAGAACAGGGCTCAGCATCATAGCTCAGTGCATTGCCACTGACCCAGGGCTCAAAGTTAACGACCAACTGGTCGCATCATATGCCACTCGATTTTTGGCTGTGCGCCTAAAAAATATTTGTTCACACTACCGTGCCTTTAAGCCAAAGTCGTGTGACTATACAGGATACTGACTAAAACAGTCAGTGATGAAATAGAAAATGGGGCAAAAATAGTAATTAAAAAAAAAGTAAATTCAATTAAATTATAACATATTATAAATGTTTACATTACATTACAATTGGAATGTTTAGTATTCTGTTGGAGTAGGTGCTCAAAGTATTTGAAGGTGTGCACCTAAAATATTTAACTCTGCACCTGAAAATTTACACCTGGTCGCACAAGTACTCCCCGAGCCAAAAGTAAACTTTGAGCCCTGTGACCCCAGTTCAGCCAACGAGGGTTACTTTATCACTTACAATGTATCCTCCTGCATGTAATCTTGAAAATCTAAAGGGGACTGGGGGATCTTTAAAGGCCATTTCCGAGTCCCTTAGATCTTTTAGAAATTCTGAATGGGGAAGTGGGTCAGCACTTTGATGTCATTTTGATTTCCCGGTTGGGTAAGGAGCATATTTACTTTTCTGATGGGGTTAAAATTCAAAGTCCCCATTGGGGAGAGGGGAGGGGGGGGGGGGGGTGGTTCCTTCTGAGAGTACCAGAGCACAGTTTACGTAAGCTTACGTAAAACAAAACAAATAAAAGACAGGGGACAAAATAACTCCAAATAAAGACTATTCCCAAGTTACCAAAAATACAAAGCTATCCAGCACTTGCAGAAAGATCCGGGGGGAGGGGGGGGGGGGTTGAGATATTAGATGGACTGGTTCACAGGTAGCCCACATCCCGGATTAGACATTCTGGCAGGTGACAGGTTAGAAAAAAACGAGAGGTAGCTGAAACAAAAATCCGTCTTGTGACACGCGACCTTCATTTGACTGCAACAACGTATAAAGCACCATGCACCCTGATCCTCACCTTTCGAAAGCCTCGCTGGCGGCCTTGACGGCCATATCAACTTCTTCTTTTCCACTGTCAGGAACCTTGCAGTAAACTTTTCCTGTTGACGGATCGTAGCTATCGATGTGATTCGTACAAGGCACGAATTTTCCACCAATGAAGTTTTCGAGCACTAGCATTTCGGAAGCCATCTTGTTTGCTCTTTTGGCTGCAGGATCTCAAGGGCTTGTGGGTAGATTCGTCCCAGACCTAGACCTGCCTCCGACACACCCTTTCTAAGAACTGGATAAGACTCACTGTGGCTGGACCACAGCAATTAATGGACTGGGGATTAAACAAAATGCGGGCAGAATATCGTGATTTGTAAGAGGTGAGCAAATCAATTAAGCCTTCGGCTTCTGTAAATGATTGATCCGCGAGACACTGACGGATCACTTTTTTGCGACAACCGAGTTGAATCATGAGTTTTCTTTTAACCATCTATCTGATTACCAAGTTTTTACATGATTCTCTGATAGCTCAGGGATGCGATTTGCTATTTTTCACACAACAGCGTGACCATTAAAATATTATTTGCAGCAATTTAGGCGTTATCTCCGACGAGCAGGTCATTATTTGTAGGCAGTTATTGCAGGTGTGTTCATATCAAAACTGGCAAGGAAATGTTAAACACAGCTCAAGAGCGAAGAGCTTTCCCCAGGGGTGCGGGTGATGGGGTAATAGGAGAACTCTCCTATTTGGTTAGTCTCCTCCGCAGCCGTGTTTTGGGAGCGTTGCGTGACATCCAAAAAAGACGTCTTACAGTCTTACGGCGAGAACGCTCAAAGCATGGCGGTTCACTTGGCTTTTTTGGTGGATTTTGTCAGGATTACTAATCCATGCTAGAAAAATCAGTAATCAATCTGAGTTCAAACCCATTAATCCTTTTTTAGTTAGTGTCATTAAGATTAGCTGAGCCATTTCTTGCAAGGAGATTATTTGCGGGGTCACATGCAATACTTACTGACTGGGAGCTTGTCTATTATTTCTGTCTGTCTAGCAACAGCTATTGTCTTTTTCCTTCAGCACAAGAAAATTGTCAAAATTGGTTCTGAGCTATTTAGTTTAGCTACCAAAGTTCATACTTTTGATGAAAATTTCAGAGATCAGATCAGGGTCACTTTCTCGTCTCACAGGTATATAACGCGCGCGCTTGTGCCCATAGATAGCATGTTCTAGTTTGTATGTTTGCCAGTATCATTGCTCTAGTAACTTCGCCAAATATTTAATTAACAAAAGCTCTCTATCTCCCTTGGGTGGCTTTCTCTTCTCTGTTCTTGTCTGCGCAGACCCAGCCAAGACAAGAGCGTGTCTTCTTCTATCACTTAGTCCTTTTTGTCTCTACCGATTGTTCTAGTAACCTAAAGAAATTTATCTTTGCCAGGTTTGATGAGACCTCAAGAAGGCTTGTTTTTTTTTTTGTTTTTTTTTTTTGAGGCAGCTCGTCGCTTTTATTTCGGTAGAATTAGTGACCCCGTCAAAGCGCTAATCTTCCAAAGGCCCTGAAACATGTAATGTTCTTTTCGTTGTATGCGTCGTCCCATTTTCTCTTCCTGTAAAGTTTTTAAAGATTTATGACCTCGGCAAAGCGCTAATCTTTCAAGTGTGCTAAAACACTTGATATTCTTTCCTTTTATGGGAAAATCCAGCGAGAAAAGCGCGCGGTGGCTTGTTTTCTTGCTCAAAGAAACTCTTACTTTAGTGACCTCATCAGAGCTTTTTTACGAGTGCGAATCAACGTCTGTGACAAACATTTCCCTATATGTGCCACACGCAGCGTGAAACGTGTATTTCCTTTTATCTCTTCTTGTTGTAGCATTATTATATTTGGGTGACCTCGTCAAAGCGGTAATCTTTCCGAGTGCCGTGAAACATCTGATATTCTTTTCAGTGAATGCGCTAATATCCTGAGTAGGCTGAAAAAATTACAAAACTCAGTGAGAGAGAGAGAGAGCACGTTGTTCTGATATTTTAGTGACCTCGTTTAAGCCTTCTATCGAGTGCGCATGAGCGTCTGTGATATACATTTCTCTATATATCTGCACACGCAGCGAGAAGCGCGTGTTTGCTTTTTTTTTTTTGTCTTTTCTGTAAGATTATCACAATTTAGTGGTCGTGTCTAAGCACTAATATAGAAATGCGCTAAAACGTCCATGAAGTTCTTTCCCTTGTATTTGCACAGGCAGCGAAAAAGTGTGAGCTTGCTTATATTTAAGTAACCTCTTTAAAGCGCTAATTTCCAAATGCGCCGAAACATCTATGGATTTTTTTTTCCTTATATGCGCGCACGCAGGGTGAAATTGCGTGTTTGCTTTAATTTTTTTTTTCTTGTTATGTTATATTATTATATTTTGGTGACCTCGTGAAAGCACTAATCTTTCCGAGTGCGCTGAAACATATGATATCTTCTTCCGTGTTTGCGCACGCGCACAATTTGAGAACACAGGTCTGTTCAGTTCAGCTATCTTATTTCACCCTTCATTAAAAATATTTTTCAGCCAGTTTTTGCGCACAGAGCAGTCTATAAGCAGTGCTGGCCACATCGAACTATCTAAGAATGATTTTCTTAGCGAGGGAGGGCGTGTTTACGCTGGTTTGTTGCTTAATGCTCAGCAGCGTTAAAGGTAAAGTTCTTTTTTGCATTTTATGCTATTAAGTTTTATTCCAAATTCAATTTATGCTCCTCTTTTAGAACGCGATCTGAACAGTTCCCCTTTGTCGCACCTAAAAAAACTGAAATAATGAAGTGGTATTTCTAAAGTGACTAGCCATGGCATTCTTTTCCTTCTTCAGTCTTCTTTGTTTTTGGCGATTACTTTCTAGGGAAGGCCATGGTTTGAGTTGACGAGAGCAATTTATTTTTGCTGCCTTTGCAACTGAGCAAAGAACCATTCCAACATAATAACAAATGTAGTTTCGACAAAACGCGCTCTTTAGTTGGTTGTTTTATCAGAGCACAGATGCATGCATGATATGCTAGGGTACGCTGGATTTTTAATGTTTGTTTCGGCGCATTCTCACAAATTTGACCTTGACCCGCAATTAAAAGTTCCCTATGACTCAGAAAAAAAGTAGAAACGAGCTATTTTTCTGCAATAAACATAGCTACATGGTGGTCCCTATCAACAACAACAGTGTTCAAACTGCACTAAAATTATATTTTTTTTCTAGATTTCGACAAAATGTTAATCACGCAGTGAAACAAGCGAATTTTCAAATTATGAGATGTTTCGATAAAAGACATTGGCAGAAATTTTACTATACATGTAAAACAAACGACATATTCAAGCACCAATTAAGCTGTCTGTATTAATGACGAGAAGCTTGACGTATGCTAAATGTTGAAACAGCACTTTAATTGATGCATGGAGGGTAGGAACGCTCGTTCGCAGAATAGCGATATCCGTTCATCTCAGCGAAGTGAAACAGTCAACAGTTTCAACGCTCACCCGAAGAGTAATCAATTGAAATCTTGCTGTAACGTTCTAGATGTCTTCGAATTTTTGTACTCGGAGTAGAACAGATGGGAACAGTTTATTCTTTCCAACGTAGACGCACTAGTCCGGACAATCTTTCTGCAAGCCCGGCGTTAACTTTCAAACTCAGCTCAGCATTTCGCATTTTCGTGATCGTCCGCAAACTAAGCTTTGAGCTCTCCTTTTCGTAATTTCCAACAGAAAAAATTACACGCTTTCATGTGGCCGGATTCGCTGAATTCCACCGGAAAAGAAACTTTTAGATCCTACTCTGAGATTAAAATAATAAGCGACTTTTGTAAACGATCGTTCTTCTCACGAAAGCCTAAACCGAACATGAAACCAAAGGCCAGTTTGTGATTGACAGCTCAGTGTTGTCTCGTTAGAGAATCAATTTTAATAAGGATTGGGATTGGCTTATCTTAGCGTGCTATATCAGAGAACAAATGCGTGCTTACGCCACTTTTACTCTTTTGGAAAAAAAAGTTGGTTTGAAAATATTATAGCCCAATGCGTGGGGAAATTAATGGATTCGATATCAAATAAACAATAAAGAAGCCTCGACTGGAAGCGGTAGAGCACTCGAGAAGTCGGACCTGAAGTACGCCTCGTGTTTCCCTCTACACTGGCTAGAGATCTGACACTTCCTGTGTGCTTAACAACCAAACAGAGGACGGTCGAGGCTTCCTTATTTGTTAAATAAATGCGTACTTCACGATTATTGATTGCATTATGATGAAATGAAATGATGACGGTGAAAAAGTGACTGTGTATTGTTAAAACAACCCACACATAGAGATTTTCCTTTATCTCCTCAATTGCACCACTAGAGAATGCATTTGTTTTGAATTGTTTTCACCATTTGTTCCATTGGCACTGAAAATATTACCAATTAATTAGACGTAAACATATCTCTAAAATGTCGTTTATACATCTCTGCTGGCTGGACATCAGTTAAGACTTTGAGATACAAAAAAGAGAGCTTTGATATAAATAATAACATTTTCATGTTTGGGAATTTGACCACATAAAGTCTTGAGTCAGCAGTTTAAATTGCTTACCCTGGGCGATACAATCAGAGATCGTTCTTTAGTATTTGTTCATAGCGCTCGGCGGTTAGTTTAAGGTGGTTTTTAATTTAGATTACCACCGAGTGTATGTTTATCTCAGCTAGACAGACCAAGAACATTCTTCGAGCAGTACGTGAGGTGCAAGGCATCTTAGACAAAAAAGGTTGTGACATCCACTCGGCGTATTTTCCGGTCATTGATAACGTATTGTCTTGTTTGGTCTGCAATTTTATTTGGGAGTGTAATTCACCTTTGTTAGAGAAACAATTCGACTATAGAGTCAAACGGATAGCTTCCTTCTCGTCGATAATCAATTAACTAGCAAAATGCAAAAAGGTTCCTATGGTCAGGAAAACTTTCTCAGAAATGACACTTAAGTACGTGGAAAATAAATTTCGCGTCGTTTCACTTGTGCTATCATACAGTTGAAAAAACAGAACAGAAAAACATCCAACTTGAACAAATTCGTGGCCGTAAGCCAAAAACGGTTTAAAATGAGTAAGGTCACATCCTCGCTCCATTTGGGAGTGCCATGATGACGTCATTTGAAACCATAACAACAGATTAATGCTCTGGGTCATAACACTTCCTCTGAAATTTGAAGGCCTACTAGGGTGGTAGATGTTCCATCGACCCTTTGAAAATGACACTTTTTCTCCTATGTTCCCTAAAATGTTTTGTCAATGCTTCCTGTAATTCCCTGTTCTCCAATCTAATCCCAAAATATCCCTTGTTTCCTTGAATTAAATGATCACTTTCCATTGTTCTCCGAAAGCCGTGCGAGGCCCCCACAGTTTCTTGAGCCAATCAGTTATGTAGAATATATTACAGTGATGGGATAATGCTGCGGAGGGAATCCGCGCAATATCGCGTTTGAAAATGACTGGGTTCCAAAAGCATTCAGTTTACATATGTTTTTATATAAAGGATTTCAACAACTATATTGTTCCCCAAAACCCTGGGAGGCCCCCAGAATTACTTAATCGAACAGTTTTGTAGTATATTGCAATGGTGGGAGAATAGTGAGAGGGCAGTATAAGTTTTGCGTTTGAAAACAGTTGGATTCCAAAGCATATTGCATATATTCCTGTTTATAACATAGCTATATGCTAGCGCGCTCTCCGATTGGCCAATTATTTATCAAAAAAATGGATGGTTCATAGAGATGGTTCAGGCTGACGTCATTGTCGGTGAAATTCCTTGCCAGCGAAAGTTTTTCCTCGCAACTTTTTTTCGAGTAAAACTTTACTTAAGCTGCTACTTATGGCTAGCATTATTCAACATTTGAGTTAGGGTTTCTCGATGACTTTGAAGATTTAGAAAACGTGTCTGAAATGGTTGCAGAAACATCGGAAGCGTCGAAGGATCAAAGCGAAAGTCCTACCGGTGTGGGGGGAGGGGGGGGGGGGCAGGGGAGCGGGAGCCCGGGAGATTAGGGAGCGGGAGGCGGGAGAGGAAAGGGCGGGAGGCGGGAGAGAAATGCGAAATGCTAATTATTTGATTTAAAAAAGACATCAACCCAAATTATATTTGACTTGCATTTAACGTCTTTTCAGTCACTATTGAGACTTCCGAGCAAACGAGCAAACGAAAATTTGCGTTTGGGCTGAAAAACAGGCTTACTTCCGGTGAAATAGCAAACCCGGTTACAGTGGTTACGTCATATAGGTCATAAAATGTCAAGCAGCAGAGTGCACATGTGTCGCGTAAGCTGTCAAATTGCAAAAAAGTGAGATGAGCAGGCGCTCTCAAATCACGGGACAGGAGCTTCACGGCAAAGGGCGGGAGGCGGGAGATAAAGGTACGGGAAGCGGGAGAGCAGGGTACGGGAGGCGGAAGTTTCTGACCCCTGCTTCCCCCCCCCCCCCCGCCCCCTACACCGATGAAAACAACACGTGCACGTGTAGCGAAAAGTGCTGCCAGTGAAAACAACACGTGCACGTGCAGAATTTACAATTTGATCAGTGCAGAAAAAGAGACTTTTCAGCGTGAAAAACTTGATGTCTTGCTATGTTATAAAAACAATGGACAATGTCTAGCGTGCGTTCATCCACTTCGGGATGCATTTGGATAGTTAGGAGAGCACTTAGGTAGCTAGAGATGCTCTCCCAACTATCCGCGTGCATCCCGAATTGGATGGACGCACGCTAGACATTGTGTATTTCTTAGATAAAGGATTTCCACAGCCTCGAGAGATTGGGTTTAGTTAGAAACAAACTCTGTGTCTGTCAGAGCTAAGAGGTCATAAATTAATGCATTTCGAAAAAACTTTAACGGTCAATATGAGTGATAATTGTCCAATAATGCGTCTTAACTTAAGATGCTGACATGTTTCGTTTGCTTTATCGACAGCAGGAGTTCAGAAGGGAAAACTGGTCATACGGAAGAATGGCGACTTTCTTTGCGAATCAGTGTCATTTGACAGCAGTTTTTCTAGTGGAACTTCCGTGAGAGTGTTTGCTTCAATCAATCATGGGAATAAGTCTGAACAAGTACATGACTCCGCTTTTATCTGGGTGGAACATGTAACAACAAGCGGGTTCCAGGCCTGTATTTTGCGCGGTGGCTGGGGCCACAAAGTCAACGCTACCATCGACTGGTTTGCTTTCCAAGGTTCTCAGTCTGGGGTACAACATGGGGAAACTGGTTTTGACTTATTCACTACTGGCACTAAGTGCAGTCAGGTGGCATTTCCTCAGGTACTCATATCTTATTCACTTTCATGCACTTTTTCACTTTTATTGCTTCCATCACTTATGGCAAAATATACCATATATTCACCTATTATTACCATTTTGTTGATACAAAACAAGTAATGAGGGAGTCTTTATATACAAAAGCGAAAAAAAATACTTGAATACTGATATCTTATGAGACATTTTAGTAAGCAGGCTGCTGTATACTTTTACATTTTCAGTCTTCTCCCGAAAACCGAACTATCAACTTATAGTATTTCGCGTTTGTTGCGCGCGCCAAGGAGGACTTATGTAACTTACCAGTTACACATTTTCACAGGAGTACAAATATTGTATATCAGAGTTAATATTGTATACTCGTCTCGGATGTTATCTAAGCAATAGGGTGCTTACCATTATGCCAAACTGACCGGTCAGAGATCAGTGGGAATACCTGTGGAAAATGGAACGACATTTTCCGATTAAATTGGGCCAGCCAATAGAAATTGCTGTTGTCATTTTAAATTCTTCTACCGAATTCCCTTATTAGGGCAAAGAACCAGTTTGTCAAAAATGGAACGGCGAATTTCGGTCGGAAAATTCCGACCGAAATATGTGGACCACCTCCAGAGGTGATCCCGAATATTCCGGTCAGAAGAAACCGAAACGAACCTATCCATTTGAATTCCAACCGAAATTTCCGGAATCTTTGGCATAATGGAAAGCACCCATAGAAAACGTTTTCCGTGTTTGCATAGCCTGATATAAACACGAGAGGGGTTGGGAGAATTCGAGACAGTTAAGCAAACCCGAGACGAAGTCGAGGGTTTGCATAAGTGTCGAGAATTCTCTCAACCCCTCGAGTGTTTATATCAGGCTATGCAAACACAGGAAAAAAGTTTTCTATTGCTTTTATAAAATATTTCTCAAATTAATTCGACAAATGAAGAGAAATTTTGTTTATTAACTTCTTGATCCAAAAAGCTTTTCTCAATACACGCTCTAGACAATCGTCTTTCAAACTAACCAATCAAAACGCGCATCTGATAACGCACGAACCAATGAAATTTCGCGTTACAAATATCAAAATTTGTGGCAAAAGCGAGCGCCGGTATCAGCTTTGAATCATTCTAAATCTTTGGGAGAAATGCCTAAAGTTCGGTGAAAACAGAAGAAATGTTTAAAAGATTTACGACTCTGTAAGGAAAGAACTTCAAGATGAAACCACTGTACTTGATCGCTCTTGAAAGTGACGCAAACTTGCCCGATTTGGCAGCCCGAGAAGATGGTTGAGGAGCTGAATCGCTCATCGTGTCTTGTGAAGTTTTGCTGGTTTGGAATCATAGCACGAGCAGGCAAGTTTGAGTTAATGCAGTTAAGTCGAAGGGCATTAAATCCATCAGTCTGGTGAGCTGTCTGGTACATTCTTCCAAGTTTTAGTGGTCATTTCTTGAACATTTGACAGCCAAAACACGGCAACCGATCGGCCGTGTGAATTTGATTTGAACCGATTTCGCTTCGCAGACTACAGCATATAAGCTTAGTTGGCGTTTAATTTTATTGCACATCTTTTTCAAAAAACAGAATGTGATTTTGAGAATTTTACTGTAGTAATTAAATGCAAAAATTATTCTGAAAAACGTTTACTGTGTATTTTGTTGCATAATATTTTGTTGTCTTCGCTTGAGCTCCCTCGGCAAGGTCGTCTAGCTCACTAACATCGAGGCATGCAAAGGGCTGTTGTTCTTCTTTCTTTTGCTTTCTTTCCATGGGTCTGAGGGAAAGAGATGGTCAATCCCCAAATCAAAACTTGGAAAAATTTTCTTCATTTAAATTCCTTAATATTTGTACTTGAGAGTTGAACTATCCGCTTTGATTGTGCCGGGGAAACACAGAAAGCGTGACGTGACAACCATGTTTACATACTCTCATGCAAACACGCCTCTCGGCCAATCAGAGCGTGCGTACTATCTTAGTTATTTTATAAAGTGCTCTACAATGAAGGAGCTGATATAACAAATAATTGTGCCAAGAACTTCTCAGATCTTGTGTACATATGGAGTTCAATACAAATTTGTTTCGTAGGCTAACTTAAAGTTAGCCCACTTACCAGTTAGTTTCCACATACACTGAAGCCTACTTAATACACACATCAGTATTTTGTTCGCGCAAGACGCAATAAACCGGCGTTACAACGGACAGTTACCGTAAACATCGTAAAAAACCGTTACACAATTAATTTTTTTGCACAATCGATCGAATGCACTTCCGCCGAAAATGCAAAATCTACGGAAGTGCTTTGAACATGTGAAAAATTTTAAGTTTAACTTAAGTACCAGCATGTGCGCACTGGGAAAACGAAATGCAGTTAGTTAACCATATCTAAGAATGAGCTTTTGTCGGTGCCGGCATGTAGAAATTAGTTCTTTTCGTCTGTTCTTTGCGCGCACGTGCTGGCACTTTAAAATTTTGACATGTTCAAAGCACGTCCGTAGATTTTGCATTTTTGGAAGTGCATTCGAGCATACCACGATTGATTGTAACGGTGTTTTACGATGTTTAGTAAATGCAACTGTCCGTTGTAACGGTTTATCACGTCTTGCGCGAACAAAATGCTGATGTGTATTTTAGTAGGCTTCAGTGTATATGGAAACGAACTGATGAGTGGGCTAACTTTACGTTAGCCTACGAAACAGTGCTGTATTGAACTCTATTATCAATAATGTACTCAATATCTGAGTAGTCTCTTAACACAATTTGTTACAATAGATTTTTTAGATTTATTTTGTGTTAGCGAAACATGTATGGCTTTATGGAGACTGCACCTGGCAAAGGCAACATAATTTCATTGCTACGTTTTTATATCATTTTCCAGGACTTTTCATCGGTACCAGAGGTTCAAGTCACTGTTAAACATAATATTCCAAACCAAAAGCAGGACGCCATGAACGTTTGGATTGAAAATGTTACCGCAAGTCACTTTGAAGTTTGTTTACGAGAATCAAGGACATTTGATGGGCCTCACAGCAATCTTGCAGTGGTATGTCCCATCAATTCTGTTATTGTTGTTGTTGTAGTTGTTGTTATTGTTGTTGTTGTTGTTGTTGTAGTTGTTGTTGTTGACTAGTCATTGCTGTTGTTGTAGTCGTTGTTGTTATTGTTATTGTTGTTGTTGTTGTAGTTGTTGTTTGCAAAATACTTCCTCTAAAAATTGTTAATTTAATTTAATTTTTTATTTATTTTAATTTAATGTCAAAATACACAGGGGGTGGTCTCCCAGTCCCCCGAGCCAGAGGCTCATGATAAAGGTGTTTCACAAATATAAAATTACAATACTGTTATGTATGTATGATTACAAAAGAAATCTAACACTGTTAATGTCTACTTCTACTACGTCTATCTATAAAAAATAAATTAAGTAAAAGGCAATTCTGCTTTGACAGCCGATAAATTTTAACTTAGTTTTAGTACATAGGACTCTCCTCCTGTACAAAAAGACATATTACATAAAAAACTCAACACCTTCCCTCAATAAAAAACTCAAATCCAGCAGAGACCATTGCCTTTTCTCGCTAGTATTACTCTTTGTTTTGTCTGCCCATTGTTGTTAACACCGTATTTAAAAGATGCGGCTTATTAATCATATTCTAGTTTGATTATGGTATAGTTCGTACCAAATAAAACCTCTAGTTTTGACAGTTGCTCTCTCCATTTCGCCACAATGAACGGGATTCTCTGCGGATTATCATTAACTCTAAATGTCAGCAACCAGTCAAATGACCAAAGGGGTGAAAGTGTTTGATGCATTTTAATTAGCTTACTTTCTTTTCTGATTCTTACTTCTTTTTACAAGACTTGGATGGCATACGAGCATTACCCAAAATCGTGGGAAGCAAAGGAGTCTTCAGAGGTTGTGTTCACAGAAGACGAGTTGCCAGCTGCTGAAAACAATTACTCGCTCTGTAAGGTGTGTGTACATACCTTAGATCCAAGTCGACCAACCATTAACTGAATCTGTGTTGCTTACTAAAGCGGCTTTTGATCATTCACTTTTTATAATCTAGCTATATGTGTTTTTTTTATTTCCTACGCAGAATGTCAACTTTACAACTCCATTTTATGCACCACCCGTGATACTCACTACCGTTAGCAATGGCGGCAGAAGTGATGTGCCATGTTCGGCGAAAGGTCCTTTAAGCGCCTGGCTGGAGGTAAGTACAGTCCGTGTAGAAATTGAAATTATTACTGGACAACTGTGACTGCCAGGATGATGATGATAATGATGACGACAAACACAGAAAACAGTTCATTAAGACCATGTTTTGTTCAGTGAAAATCTTATCAGCCATGTCAATCGTCACAGCTCAAGATGGTTTAGCAAAGGGACTGATAACGCAAAAATATGGTGGCCAACTGAAGCTGAGCAAGGAATAACCCTGGTGAAAATCTTTGAAGGATCTTTAAGGATCTTCGAGGATCTTCACGAGGATCTTTGTGAGGATCTTGATCAAGATCTTTAAAGATCCTGGTCAAGATCTTTAAGGATCCTCCAGGATCTTCAAGGATCTTTCAACTTTCTTGCCAGGATCTTCAAGGATCTTGCCAAGGATCTTGAAGGATCTTGACAAGATCTTGACAAGATCTTTTGCAAGATCCTCAAAGATCTTACCAAGATCCTGAAGGATCTTTAAGGATCTTCAAAGTTCCTGTTAAGATCCTTAAAGAACTTTGATAGACTTTTAGCTCTCGTCAAGATCTTTAAAGACTTTTGTAATCTTTGCAAGAACTTAAAAGGTCTTTCAAGATCTTGACAAGATCTTTTGCAAGATCCTCAAAGATCTTACCAAGGTCCTGAAGGATCGTAAAGGATCTTCAAAGTTCCTGTTAAGATCCTTAAAGAGCTTTGATAGATTTTAGTTCTTGTCAAGATCTTTAAAGATCTTTGCAACAACTTAAAAGATCTTCAAAGATCTTCAAAGCTCTTGTTGAGATCTTTAAAGATCTTTTGCAAGATCCTCAAAGATCTCTGCAGGAACTTCAAAGATCACAGAAGATCCTTAAGGATCCTTCAAGATCTTGGCAAGAACTTTAAAGATCCTGGTAAGAATTTTAAAGATCATTAAAAATCTTATCCAGGATCTTTGAGGATCTTGATAATTAAAAGAATTTTGCAACATCACAGTAACAATTTAGCAAAGACTTTGCTAAGATCTTGAAATATTCTCAAAACTATTTGTGAAAATTGTTCAGTTCTGTTTATCAGATTCACACAAAAGTTTCCCATCACCAGATTTCAGGGGACTGGCCCTAACATTAAGTGTTTTAACAGAGGATTCCCCCCACACTGCAAACCAAAAAATGTCAAGTATTGGCTGTAAAAGTATACTTTATTTCTGTACTAATTCTTACAAAAATGTTTCTTAAATTCCCTTCATATTATTTGAGGTGTTTTTCATCAAAAATACAAATCTGTCAGACTAATTAAACTACAATAATTATATATAATATATTAATTTATTCTTATATTAAATAACTCCTTGTCAAATCATGTGTCAGTGCAATTGCACACTAAGGCCCGGTTTAAACGTTACATTTTACATGTGCCGAATCGAACTGCCAAATTAAGTGCATGTAAAATGCGACGTCTAAATCAATTAAATACAACATAATTCAATTCAAATATTCGCCTGATCCAGTCGAATATACGACTGAAGTTTGACAGTTGATTTAAACGCCTATTTTACATGTGCTGAATCGAATTCAAATTATGTTAAATAATTTATGTTGCTCAAATGGGAATTTAAAACACGTCACTGACACTCAGCAATTTTATTTGGCAAAAAAATGCGACGTTTAAATCAAATCAGCCGAACGTATTCATTCCAGTCGACTAAAATTAGTATTTGATTCGGCACATGTAAATTATGCGGCATTTAAACGAGGCCTAAAGATATATTTGTACAGGAATCAAATCATTTTTATAATTTTCTGCCAAATTGTAAATACTTCTTGTCAATTCATAAAAAAATTGTTGTATGTGGCAATAACAATAAGCTTTCTATTGACACCACACAGGTTATTTATAGGCCATTACCGAGTTCCCTTGTGCCTCTGTTTGAAAGTGAGTCTAAGTGTGAAACCATTCTTATGAAAATGACTTTGATTTGCATGAAATGAAACTGTATGCAAAACTCATTTTTATATGAAAGGTTTCTCACTTAGAGTCGTTTTGAAACAGAGGCACAAGAGATCTCTGAAATGGCCTATTGCACCACTACAATAATAATACTACATGAATCACATAGACATAAAAGAGACTATAAAATAAACATGAAACAGGCTTAAAATAGCTTTAAAATAGACATAAAATAGCTGACATTAAATCAAGAAGCAAATGGAAATTTAAACAACACAAGCACCAAAAGACAATGACTCGCCAACATTAACCTCCCAATATTTACACTTGATGAAAATCACTAAGATTTTTTGCCCAGTATCCAAGGGAAGAGCCCACACAAGATTAAAGACCAGCTGGAACATGTTGTTTCTGTTCATGATTTATTTTATTTCCTAAAATCGAAGGGTTTCTTTGTGTCATACAGAATTTTTCTTGTACTAACATCTTTGTTCAAAATTCAAAGTTTCAAGTTTCGCACTGAAGTCAAGACTACTACACTGCATTTTCCATGCAGTCCAACAGATTATAATTGAAATATATTTAAGTCTTATATGGTGAAAGTGTCATTGCCCATGTTTGTCAATTGTTTTTCACTTAGCTTTATAACCATGTAGTTCCATGTACTTCAAGCTTTTCTGCTTCAATAACTAGAAAAGATAGACACACAACAATTACATGTAAGCGACATGTGATCAAAATCATATCATAAGTTCGTGTTCTGTTTCCACTTTGAAGTTCCCTGATGGTAACTGCTCATAAAAACAGAAACAGGCGTTCAGATCGACTTCTATGACATGCTTTAAACTGTTTTTGGTTTAAGTTATGATTGCAATACAGAAACGCTGATTAAAGACAAGAAGATAGACCCAAGAGAGACTAAGAAGGTAGATCCAAAACGGCCAAGATTGAGTTTAGTGATAAGCTTACATTGTAAATATCATTGGAGTACAGATCATCAAAAACACTATTTTAAGTCTAAATCCAGACGCCTAATGATTCTTTATACTTACAATCTCTCATAGAGACAACAGATCCAGATTTTGTGGCTTTCAAACATCTTCATACTGTCCTCCAAACCTCGTTTAGTGACCGTTGAAACAAGCGCCTTTCTCAGAACATTGCATCATGGGTTATAGCAAACTCGCCCCCAGGGTCTTATCAACATTCAAATCCAAGATGGCGGTTCATGCGGTCCACTGAAAACTCGGCTTTTTACCGGCTTTTTACCGAATTTAAAGGCCTGACACAGGCTGGAGAATGTTCAGACATCATTTGAAGAAGAGTACAGTGAGAGTATAACTAGTATCCCAAGAAATTATTCTTATAGAGTTAAAACTATCTACTTGTGAGAAGCATGGAAATTATGCATGGTAGTGTTTATGAAGAAGTCTCATGTGGCAAGTGATTGTCATCTCTTTCTCATTCAACCTGTGTGTTCCTTAAGGTACATTAGAATTCAGAATGCATATTTTCTCATGGAAAATTGCTTACCACAAGATTTTTGAACTAAGTTTGATGAAATATTGCCGTCTTATTCAGTTGTCGCTCCAAAATTGAACTTAATCGAGTTTGGTTCTCCTGTATGATACATTAGAGGAACTATGGAGCGAATCTGTTTTTGAACCCTGTCTTTACATTGTAATGTATGAGATTGAGTCAGACCTGTTGTAGATTTGTAATAAACTGTAACAACAATTATAGATGGTTCTTAGGTGTTCTAATTATATCAGCTGACAAGCTGATAACATGCACTACTTTGAACAAGGTAAAGTCATACTTGCTGGAAAATCTGACTAACTCAGCAAGATGCTCATCAAGGATCTTGAGAATCCTAGGAAAGATCCTGTTCACTCTTACCAAGAATCTTTGCAAGCTCTTGATAAAATCCTGGAAGATCCTGAAGGATCTTAGCAAAGATCTTTGCAATATCCTTGCAAAGATTCCTCAAAGATCTTTGAAAGATCCTCATATAATCCTTAAGGATCTTGAAGGATCCTAGCAAAGATCCTTTTGGGACCTTACCAAGGATCCTTGTAAGATCTTGATAAAATCCTTGAAGATCCTGAAGGATCTTAGCAAAGATCTTTCAAAGATCCTTGCAAAGATTCCTCAAAGATCTTTCAAAGATCCTCATATAGTCCTTAAGGATCTTGAAGGATCCTAGCAAAGATCCTTTTGGGATCTTGCTAAGGATCTTTGCAAGATCTTGATAAGATCCTTGAAGATCCTGAAGGATCTTAGCAAAGATCTTTGCAAAATCCTTGAAAAGATTCCTCGAAGATCTTTCAAAGATCCTTATGGAATCCTCAAGGATCTTGAAGGATCTTACCAAAGATCCTTTTGGGATCTTACCAAGGATCCTAGCAAGATCTTGATAAGATCCTTGAAGATCCTGAAGGATCTTAGCAAAGATCTTTGAAAGATCCTTGCAAAGATTCCTCAAAGATCTTTGAAAGATCTTCACAGAATCCTCAAGGATCTTAAAGGATCCTAGCGAAGATCCTTGAAAGATCTTTCCATTAAAGATCTTTGAATTTCTTTGAAAGATCTTTAAAGATCTTTTAAGGATCCTTAAAAGATCCTTATCTTTAAGGATCTTTGGCAGGTCCTTGAAGATCTTTTAAGATCCTCAAAGATCCTGTCAGGATTTTCACCAGGGAACTCTACTATGGTAGTGATGTTGAAAGTGAAATAATAATATTGATCTATTGCGATTAAACCTATAGAGTAGGAAATATTCGATCCCATAAATGCTGCTTCCGTGAAATCTTTGTCCGCCCTGCATCTTAAGGAGGAAAGAGCTGATGCACATGCAATTTGCCTGTAGTCAACCTCTAACCTAAGCATCCACCATGAACATACGTTTTAGATGTATATAAACCATACCGCTCTATTTACTGCCTCGTTGAAGTTTTTCTATTTGATCAATTTGGCCGGAAAAAAAAACTGTGCGTTTGTATATTTCCTAAAAACCAATATTCGATTCCTCTAAACAACCCGGCCAACAACAGTACATATATTCTAACGACATTTCCAATATCTTTGATTTTTCAAAGGAAATAACGAACCACTACTTTCGGGTGTGTATCAAGGATGACGCAGGCTACGATGGTCCAAGGGGGATTGTAGTTGTAAAATACTTAGTTATAGGAGCTAAGGGTCACTATAATGAACTTAATCT